>JBBMJZ010394137.1:0-14184 GCA_037833815.1 Zingiber zerumbet | reverse complement strand
TTTAATAAGAATATTATAATTTTCTTTAAATATATAATTTAGTTTTTAATAAATATTTAAATTTATAATTTATATTTCTTAAACTCGTTTAGGCTCGATAAAAGCTCGAATAAGCTCGTGAACCATGAATATATTCGTTAAATAAAGTTCGAGCTCAACTCGATTATAAACGAGCTGAGTTTAAATATTCAAAAGTTTATCTCGTATCGGCTCGATTACACCCTGTATACGGTTAAGCAAAAAACTGAACTAAATTTAATATTTTGTCGGACCGGCCTGGTCCCTCCAGGCCCGTTAATCTCCCCAAGAAACCCTAAATTGACTGGTGCGGTCCTTAAGGGTTTAAATATTCGGGCGGTGCGTTGCTCCGCTTCACGCTCTCTCCGCCGGCGTTGCTTCTGCTCGTGGATTATTTCTCGAGTCATCCTTCTCGATGAAGGAAAAAGAATGAGGTCAGTTTGAATCTTCGAGTCGATCTTCGTTTGCTTTAGCATGAATCATACAGTTCCATCAGTAAAAGCGTATGCTATTTCTCTTTTAGCTATGATGAATGATGCCATTTGTATGTCTGGACATGTGAGATCCAGCGTCCGTGATCTGATTTGCATCTTCTGAGCTATGAGCTTTTATGCATCCGCTTCTTTCTTTCAACTTTTTTTCGTTTCTTCTCCACTCTAAGTTGTTAATTCATCCTAGGTTGGCCTTTTTGCTAATCCTTGATGAACTTTTCTAGTGATTTGTAAACATGATTATGGATTTACAGATCTATCGCCAAAGATTTGTGATCCTTATGGTTTGCCGGCTAGTGACTATTGATCTGGAGTTTCATATGTTTTTTGGTCGCAAACATGACAAATCTTACTTTTTGAATGCTTTCGTGCTTGGCTCCACTTCTCTTGTTTCCAGATGGAACTTCAAGCTATGATGAAGAATCACTTCTCTCTCAACAGATGAGGCATTTTCATTGATTTCAAATTTTCAATACTTCTTCTGAGCTTAAAATGCCAAGCCTTTCCTCATATTTTTTTCTTCCTTTACTTCTTTGTTTGGAGTTGCTTCATTGGAAAATAACCTGTGATCTATACAAGCTTCTTAAATTAGTCTTTTATATGTATAATATTGATTTTCCTTCCATGTTTCAGCATCAAACTTATGCATTAAACTGGCAACTCTCAGCAATAACATGAATCAAACTATTGGACTTTGATGGAGGCACAAATCACAAAAAGTTCAAGTTAGCCATATGAAACTAAGGTGTAGAATTTATTCTCCAAATCTATAGTTTTTAATATATGATCAGTTAAGCAAATAAATCCAACACAAGAAATCTTAGGCTAACATTGTGCCATTAGAGACACAGGTTATGGAGTACAAGTAAGCCTATAAACCAATGAGCTTCTTCACATGACAATATAGATTTCCTTCAATAAAAAGAGCAATTTATTAGAAGTTTGAAATGCTAATTGAGTTTTGGATTGGTGATATCGCGGTTGTCAGTTTCCACTCGAAGGCTGCTTTCTCTCCGATAATCAGCCTTTGCACCCTGATATAGTTGATATTAAGACTACAATTTCATGCCAATGATAACCACAAAAAAATATTGATGTAATAGAGATTTTCATTTTGGAGGCATTTTTGTGTTATTATTGATTAGTAATATCATGGAAAAATCACAATAAGCAAAATGAATATCAAATTAAACCTAATTTACTTCTACTATTAACTTGCACAATTTGAATTGTCTAGCAACTTTGAATTAATTTGGATGTATGCTGTAGATGTTCTAAATAGAATGTAACTTAGTTATTTACATATATGCCTATATATAATATAAGCTTAAAAGCATTTAAAGAGTTGTTTCTTTATATTATATACCAAGCATTTGAAACTCATCCTTTTGAGTATTGCTTGATGACTTATATTTCTAACTCATTAATTTCTAATTAGAGCATAAAATAATCATATTTATTTTAAATTTATTGTCCATAATTGTCCACCCACTATTCAAATATTTTAAAAAAAATACCAACATTCTCTAGCCCTACTTTTGATATTTTATTACCTTTGCCCTGGGTGTAAGGATTGGAGTTGGACTGCCTCCATAAAATATTCAGAAGGATAATAAGAGGACCAAGTTTGTATAAGTTATGTTCTGAATTTATTCTTCGGCCAATTAGAGAGGAAGATTGTCTATTTTTGAGATTAATTAGATGAAACTGAACATTTAGATTATCAAAAAGAGCGTTGGAGTTGAGTTACCAATACTAGGGGAGGCCACAAAAGATGCATGTGAGAGTGGACAGTGCAATGGAACTAGAGAGCAGCAGTACATCAAGAATGAAGTAGTTTTTTACCTGGAAAATTGTCCCCAACTTCTTCAATGCTGTGGCTCGTAACTTGAGTACATCCTTAGAAACTGTATTGTCCCTCAGAACCTGGATTCAATCAAGCATTTAATTATTCTCTTAAAAAAAATCTGAAGCACTTCATAGTTATTCTCGTATAAACACTAGTTCAACGTAGGAATTTACAGTATCTACTTTCGACCTTATTCCAGATGCAATGCAATGTGGTGGTGCATGACTTATATGCATACAGTACTTACTGCCTGACAGACGTGTGAAAGAGTGGATTCTATGTCGAGCACATTAATTTTCCACAGCGAGCTAAGCATAGCGTCTTTTTTCTCTTCCATGGTCCTCACCAGATCCTCACCATCCTGTGCTTCTTTTTTTGCCCTCTCCTGAAGCTGGATCAATGCAATTGCCCCTGCAGTGAGAGAAAAAAATCTCAAAGCTCAAGGGGGAAAAAAAAAGAAAAAATATATATTAGGAAATCATACAAGTACCTGATGCTGCGTTAACTTGGGATTTCACATTGTGACCCTTATTTCTTACCCATTCAGCTACAAATGGCATGCCCCATGTATCTCTTGCTCTTTGCAATTTCCCTAGCAGCTTGTCTAGCATATATGTATCCTATAGTATGCAGCATAGCCTCCCCAAAAGCTAAAAACAGCCATTTCAGTTTATCAGGTGGCAATTTGATAAAGAAAGGCTAGTCAATATTGATAACAATGGTGATCAAACTATTGTTTGATGCAAAGGTCCATTACTTTCTTAATGTGTTTGGTGTGGTATTAGGTTATTGTGAAACTGAAAACTACTAACTGTAGTTTGATATTAAGCACTTATTCTGAATTGCATGTCTGACAAAAAAAATATATAAAGAGAAGAAATAATGAGGCACCAGCTTGCGAGAGACGACGTGCTTCAGAGTTTGCCCAATCGACAAATTCATTTTCTTGCTCTGAGACATATAGATGAAGATGATCTTTCAGAGCTTGGATTAGTTTCTGTTCTCTTTCTTTTTGTAGCTCCTGCAGTTTGAGATATAGAAATTATCATAGGATAGATATGGCAAACCAGCAAAGCTCTTTATTAGTAAAAATAGCTTTCTATGTTATTAGATCGCAAACATTAAAAAAATTGATACAAATTCTGCAGTACAAAGGAAATACATTCATGAGACATTGAGTCTTAATGATTAGGCAGTGCAACAGAATATGACAGAAGGCCAAATTATCATCGTTCTAAAGCAACATGACCCTTAATGATTAGGCAGTGTAACAGCATAAAAAGTCTCACATGAGCTGAGTGCACAAGTAGCGTGGCAACAATGCTTGATTTTATGAGAGTTATCTAACCAGGTGATTAAGGGAATGCTCGAAGACTAACGATACCTTAATTTTCTCTTGCACTCTTTGTCTTCGGTTGTCTGAAGTTTGTGATTCTTCTTCTGCTTCTACTGTACCAATGGTTGCTAGAGCCAGTTGTCCAATATAATCTTCAAAGAAATCACTTCCAAACATCATTCCGAAGACGGTAGCAGGATCTACCATGGAATCTCTAACATATTAAATTCACTAGCATATTAGTAACTTAGAAAAAAAAAACATTAGAATAAGTGAAAATGCCAGAGCTATCTCTCAGTGAAGATTTATTGTATAAAAAACATTTTTATGAACTTACTGGGAAAAACCTTCCTTTCCATGCTTGTCATACTCTTCGCGTTTCAAAGGATCACTCAAGACTTGATAAGCCTCTCCAAGTATCTTCAATAGAATACTATTTCGATAAGACAGTGAAAAATGAATCTTAAATATATTAGTTTAGAAATATCTCTTTCTAAGTATCTTCGGATCAAATGAAACTTATGCAGACACTAAAAACAAAAAAAAAAAATGTCATTGTTTTGTACAGACTAAACCAAT
Organism: Zingiber zerumbet; assembly: GCA_037833815.1. Classification (NCBI taxonomy): domain Eukaryota; kingdom Viridiplantae; phylum Streptophyta; class Magnoliopsida; order Zingiberales; family Zingiberaceae; genus Zingiber; species Zingiber zerumbet. The sequence goes on along the minus strand of JBBMJZ010394137.1, from coordinate 9,911 downwards.
TACAGCTTGTTCATGTAGAAAATTCGGTAATTGTACTATTGCTTTAGGAATCATCGAAGGGAAGCACCTGGAAGTTGTGTGCAGATTGTGGATCTCCGGGATTTTTATCTGGGTGCACCAGCCTTGCCTAAATTCCAAGAGACAAAAATAGCAATCCAAATGATCAAAATCCTTGTGGAGATGTCATAAGTTTAACAAGACGGAACAAACTGCTATAAAGTACTAGGGATCTGGCCATTCAATTTAAGACTCATATGGGAAAATTGTATAGTTGTCAGAAATGATTACTGGCAATATAATCAGCAATGTTCAAACAATAAATTCACACATTTCATATAAGCAGTTTTCATTTATTCGTAAGTTTATGCTCTTCATTTTAGCAATATAAAATTATTAAATCCCTTATACAGAAATCGAATACATAGGATATTAAAACATCTTAGGAGTCAAACATCATCTGCAAAAAGCAAGCAATTTAAAAATAAATAAATAAGGTGTATGAGAACACAGAATAAAATCAAACAAGAGAAAGATGAAAAACTTAAGTGGTTCACCAAGGTTGCCTATTTGTGGCTGCAATAAGAGGTCTTATCGAGAAATAGGCTCATTTTTTTTTTTCACAATAAAAGGAATCTATAGAATATAGAAAGTGGATCCAGTTACATAAACAATGTTGGGTCAAAGTGACAGCTACAGACTCACATAGAATTTTTAAGTTTAAAATTGTATTGAATTAAGGTGTTCGAGTTACTGTGCAAACCCACATACCCACATTACTAGTTCAGCCAATATATAATGGGTTGGGAATTTTATATATAGGTATATTATTCTCTGTTATATTGAATAATACTCTTCTATTGCTTTCAAATTTGTACTAGTCAGGTTCCTATCTTAAAGTTCCATGGTTCCCCGGGCATCTTCTCCAAGCACAACATGATTGATGTCTCATCAAACATCCCGAATTCATTTTTATATTATGGGATTCTCTTCTTGTATTGTGTGATAAGCTGGATAACAAACGATGAATATCATAAATAATATTTAATGTCATATTACTACTTCTGCCATCACATATTATGTTGGAACCTTGTGTACAGGTTTACTGATCTCTTCTACTGTTCCATTCCTTTGACCAAATGAAGTAAAAAAAAAAAGACATGATGGACATTTTTTATCTGCTTGCTTGTTCCTTTTCCATTCTGTTATTTCTTATTCAACCACCAAACCAAACGAACAATTAGATTCATGCTGTGAAGAGTTAGAAGCATCTTTCAGATAGTATAAGATGATACAAGTAGGTAAATACTAGGAAAATTGTTAGGAAATAAAAAATCCAGAAGATAACCTAAATGAAATCGATCCATTATAGACATGTATAACATATTCAAATGTTAGATCAAGTAAATCAAGTGAAAGATTGTTTAATATCAGAAGTGCTAATGTTGGAGTTTCTCTTTATCCAATTTAACCATTGGTCTGGATCGACAAAACTTAATGAGACTGGTAAAACCTGACTAATCCAGTAACCATTAAACACATATAAGTATTCTTCGAGTTCAGGACCGGAACTGAAACATTAGTAGAGTTGTTCTTTATAAGTTGAAGATTTGACATAAACAAATGAAAATAAGATATCAGATTTGAAATGCAGGCTAAATCTTAAACCAACCAAAGATTCAGGCAACCTTGTTTCTAAGTAAAGTGGACCATGAGCCCCCATGCAAATCACATAAGAATTGATGATCTCATCTTATCCTAGAGGAAATTAGAACCGTAGGACGACATTAATGGAATGAATAAAGCTTTAAGGAAAGTGATTAGGCATTGGGGTTGTCAGTTGATACAAATTAGCAAGTCATGAATGGAATGAATAAAGCTTTAAGGAAAGTATTGACTAATTTGGATTAATCTTTAGATGTGGTTGAATGATGGTTAGGGCTGGGTAGTGACGGATTTAATCCCCTGCTGGAATATTGGCGGCAGATCTTTATTCCCACCTCAGTGTAAGTTTCTATTAGCGTTTTTCCCTTTTGATTTCTACTGAAGATGATATGTTCTATCATGATTTACTATGGGCTAGTGATTTATGTTTTGGGTTGAATAAATTGTAATATGGGAAGGAAGAATTTTATATTGGATTGGATCAGATTGGAGTATGTGTGGTGGTTTCCTGATGTGTTGATTAATAGGTGGGTTGATTCTTATTAGTAGAATAATCAACTATGGTGATAAGAGATAATGGAATTTAATTACTAAATGGGAAGGAAGTGTTGGATTATTAGAATGAAATTAAACATATTTTCCTAATTGGAATAGGTTTAGGGTTGTTAGCTAATTGGTTTATGTATAACCTAGCTGAATTTATATGCTAATGTAGGACTTTGATTCGAAACGAACGTCTCGACATAGGATTTCTGATTCGATCTTCTTTTGAGGTGGATACCTCTTGACTTATCTTTTATGATACTGTCACTTTGATATGCATAGTAATTTATTGCTAGTAGTAATGATCACGTTTATGTTTGTCTTTAGTATGTCAATATTTGATACTTATAGCATGTTCTGTTTGTTGTCTGTTAGGTATCCATGTTTATATCTCTTGATTGTTGCCATGTATACCTTAGTTACTAGAGGAAGTGACATACTATGCTTTACTGAGTTTAGAACTAGTTTCTGGATTTTATTATTTGGCATGTGTACTTAGATCTGTGTTACCTAGGTCATTGTATGATTTATTTTTCTTTTGGTACATATTATATGGAGGTGATTATGATTAGGATTTACATGCTTAGTGTCATGCACCATCTTGTATGATTGCATGCTGTGCGATTATCAGCTCCATTATTATTGAGCACATCGCCAGTTACATGATCTGCACACACGACCACTCATGGGTTAGTGGTATATCAAGTAGGGTGTGTGGCAGTTTGCTGTGCCAGTGCTCCGCTTGTCCACTTATGGGTAGCATGACGCAGTGTGGTAGCACGACAGGGATCCCTCCTCTGGACTGTCTCAGGGAGATGAGAGCATTGCGCTCCCCCACTCTGTTTGGGATAGGAGGATAGGTGTACTCCGACAGCATCCTGTCCACTCGGTCACTCAGAAGCAGTGATGGCAGAGTGCACAGTTGTCATAGCCCTACCCACTCGGTCTCACCATCGTGTGTGAGATGGCTGACTGGCGTCAGGGGTGATACATGTTATTTTGCATCATATGCATGGATTACATTTATTATTTGTGTTGCTTCATTATGTATGCTACATTTGTTTGGGTTGCATATGTTTGACATGCATACAGGTGACATCTTATATCTGGTCTAACGACCTTTATTTCTGGATAGGAGGTCCTGGTGTGTACAGTTTTCTTCAGCCTTTTCAGTTTGCATTTCCTTTTATTGTTTAGAAAATTGTACTGCATGATTATTACTGTTAATTATAATTTATTATGTATGTCTATCTGGTATCCGCTGAGTTGTTGAACTCACACTGTTGATATATTTTTATTTCAGACATCAGGTAGATATTTAACAAGTCGCTTGGAGTATCCTATCTGCAGGTCTTACATCACATCCGAAGATCACTTCGAGTTTCGTTTACGTTTTACTGGTATTTGGTGTTGTTGATGTATTTGTGTTGTTGTGGTTGTTGTATAAAGCCTAGCCAGCTAGCAGTTGTTGTTTTTGGTTTGTATCAGCTTTCTTTATCTTTTTTTCCACTGTGTTGGTTTTTAGTACAACTGAGTGGGTTGTTAAATATATATATAATTGCGTGGTTATTGTTTATTTTGTTCTAGCTGAGTAGACTAATGATATATACTGTGTGGTTGTGTGTATATTCCAGCCGTATGTGACTGATATATTCTGTGTGTATAAATGATTCAGATTGTCACCCGTACAGGGGCAGTATTGTCAAAATTTCTTCTGGCAAGGACTACCTAGGGCAGAGTTGGAGGCTTTGATAAAAACTGTGGCATTGATAAAAACATTAAAAAAAGATATCAATCTAATATCCTCTATGATGGTTTTTTTTTATTTTTTATAAGGAGAATTGTAATCCCAAGTAAACTAAAAATCCTCTAAATCTACTAGTTATTGGATATGCAACATATGGAGGGGAATCAATAAATATATATTAAATTGCTAATCTCAACCCTATAAAGTTAACTAACATGAATAAACGAAAAATATGAAGGTAATAAAAATGAAGATTTCAGACCATATGCAGGATGTATGCAAGTAAGCCACTTCATAATGCATAAGCAGCACACAAATGCATATGAGGTCCATATTTTTTAAATATTATTATTCGACATGTCAAAGATAATATATAACAACACGTGTCAAAAATCAGTTTATACAAGAAAATACATTAAATTAGTCAACCTAAGCAATCACTATAAACAATCACTTAATGATTGAATTAATAAGTGGAACCAATCGGTAATTTCAAATAAATATTTTGCATATCAACCTAAGAAATATGTACATTTAAAAACACATAACATTATTGTCATAGATGAATTGTTGCAAATAATATAGCAGGTGTAGGGGTTAGTTCAATGGTTTAACCCAGTATCCTTATGTGGCCATATGTTAATGGAATACCCTCTTGACTACATAAGCTTATGTAGCCACATAAGCAGCTTGTGTGGGTGAAGATTTTTTTTAAAACAATATTGAAAACAAAGACAGATTATTTACTAGAAAACAAAATGATTATAATTTCCAAGGCAATGTAACCAGGAAAGAGAACTATAGCCAATAAAAATAGCAAGAAAACAGAGATTAAATATCAAAAGACAAAAAATTAATGGTACTGATGACCCTCAAGGAATACAATTAGAAGACGAAGCTAATGAGAAAATTCAGCAAACTAAATCCTAGATAACTATAGATTTCGCAAAACAACACTCATTTGTCTCCACTGTTCAACCTAGCTCACCTCCATCTATCATAAGCCTATGGTCTGTCTTTGCACACGAACTCTCAATCACTTGCTTTGGGATGCAGTGACCAGGAAGTTGGGAGTGGAGGAAAGTGGAAACAGGGATAGTTTGTCAGCAGGCTGGATATGCCGACGGTTGTAAGATTAGCTGCCCACTCTACTCCAAGCACTCACTGTCAACACTCCTACCATCTTTATCAGATATGTGATGCTGTCACCATGCCTTAGCACAACATTATTTTCCAAAGCTTTTCTGATTTAAGGACCAACACTTCACTCTCCCTCCTATGTAGCATAACCCTTAATATACCTAGTTGGTGAAATGCAAATGCTGTTCTGAGATTGCTACTGTGATGAAAGCAAGTTAGCAGGAGCAACAAATCTTCTTTGGATGTGTGGGGACAATAAGGTTGTTGTGTACATAAGTGGAATCCTCCACAGATGTAGGTAAAATTACCCACATTGTTTGGAGTAAACAGACGTGTTAGAAGTAGGGTCAAGTTCATACCAAGGCACATCAACCATAACTAATTAGAAGATGACACATGTCCTATAAGAACTATGTGCCACAATCTGATTGGTGAAGCATTCATTCAAGAGGAAATAAATAGCACCCGGGGTGATGCGTGCGGGGATCTCTTCGCTCGGCTTGCACGAGCTCAACTTTAGGTTTCACGAACTCAACCTCAACCCCGATGAATCAACTTTGAAATTGCAGCAGTTTAGTGGCACTTACTGAATTCTTTAGCGATCTGTAGTTATCTCAGTCGAACATCCATACCTCGGATGAGTAAAGGAGAGGATTGTGAGTTTTATTTGATTTGGCCTAGTTTAAGTTAGATTCAGTCAAACTCTTGTGTGTTTTATCTGATCAAACCCAATATCAGACTTGCGTTGGCCATGTGTTAGCAAGTTTAAACATTTTTTACAATTTGACCATAACATCTAGCATTTAATTCAGTTGATTTGGCTATTTCAAACACGCTGGTACTTTTCTCTCAAAAAGATTTGATGGACTTCCTTTTCATGCTGGATTTTTCAACATGTCCAAATAGTGTATAGGAACAACTGAACTCCTTGATATTTTATTAATAAAAAAAGTTTTGTCAATGATATTAATCGTAAAATTTATGCGCATGGAATCAAATAGATCTTTAGTCAAATTGACTAATTTAGAATACTATATCCATCATTTCTTAAGTTTAGTATTTGAACTCCTTTGCGTGTTGCTTGTATTGAAAAAGAATGGCCTTATTACTTCATTAGATTCGAATGACATGAAAAATCAGACATATAAGAATATATCTGTTAGTCACTAAATGAAAATCAAAGTAATAAATTCAATTCAATACTTCTAGATTTACCTGTAAGCTATAGGGGATCATCATTGGATGTGTTCAACTTAAGCTTGTATTTTCATCGTAAAAGAAGTTAATTTATATAGTATGTTCTCTCGTATAAAATTGAGTATTTTGAATAAAAAAGAACATCTTACCTGACACAACTTTTCTTTATTCAGTTGAAAATTATCTGCATGTTTACCTTGGGATGCTCCAGATTCTGTCTGTGTGATCTTAGGTTGTGGTACAATTTCTGTCATGGATCTATTCTGACAGGTCATTATAGAGCCACTAGAAGTGCAAGATTGGAGATGGGCTTGCTCTGTCTCAATCTCAGAATGAGAATCAAGAGTCACTGGCTCCAAAGAAACAGATAAATTATGGGCAACATCTGAAGTTTTGGTAGAAGCAGAAACAACCTTGATAGTTTTAGCACGAGCTCTAGGGCGAAACTTGCCCAACTGTCACCCTGTGATTATGAAAGCGGCAACTAATAATTTAAGCAAACAAGATAACTTTGAAAAATAATTGAGGAAAAAAATCAAGTAGATAAACAACAACGCTTTTCTTAACATATACCTGTGGTAGTCTCCGTGGGAGAAAGAAAATCATCAATGGTATCTGAATCATTGAACATGGCCACTGCATGAAGGACAATGGGAAAAAAATAATTATAACAAAACCTCACAACAGAATAAGGTAAGAATACGACCCCCAAATGAAGTTTTTGTGAAGAGAAACATAATTTACATAAACTAACGTTAACCCCCGTGTCCTATGACTCCAAATCCCAAGCAACAAAAATTAGACAAAACATCTACCAGTGCCTCGCCTCCAACACCAAACAACCCTCTTCATAAACACTCAAACTCCAGTGCAACCGAATCCCTTAGCCCTTGATGCAAAATCATCCCTCAACTACTAGCATCCCAAAATTGAATTAGATGCTCAATTTTTTCTGCTACGTTCCCGAGTACAATTCGCAAAATCAACTTTTTTATACCTTATCTCTTCTTACCATCTCACCGATTTAAGGGAAAAATAGGAGAACCCTATGTAAACATCATCTTCCTCGGTCACCCAGGAGCCTTTTGCGGTCAGAAATATCGAGCAATCAATGTTCTCTTTTATACGACAATGCAACAAAAATCCTAAGAAGACAGACGGGTACCAGGACTCACCACTGCGTGCGTCAAGACGAGGGAACTCGAGATGCCAGCGTTTCTATCCGCGAAAAAAGAGGAGGAAGAAAAGCGGGCTGCTTCTCAGCGGAAATCGTGAGCACTGGCAAACGTGGTTGAGCACGGGTGGAAGGCTCTACTGGGTTAACGACGTGAGCGGCTTGAGTCGCGCCGAATCGGGACCGAAGGAGAGAAGATCGCCAACCGACCCGAGTTGACGCTGAACCGGGGAGATGGGATAAAAATAGTAATAATCCTAACCGCTAGTCCAACGGACCGGTTAAAACTGTCATAGCAATAACACATTAGTCCGATCTTGATTCGAGTAAATGTAAATTCAAAAATAAATTTTTTAAAAAAATTGAACCTTATTCACAGCAATTGCTCGCTAGCCCCTAATTTAATCCTATATCCAAAAAAAAAACTCATCCTTAAGATCAGTAAAATCTCCAATAACTTCCTTTAGTAAGTCTAAGCTGGATCGGGCTTGGCCCAAACCATAAATAGGTTCAAAAATTCCATCTAAAGGAAGTTATGCGACGAGGGTGCAGTGAGACGACAATAGTGTTGGAAATGACATTGTGGAGTGGTGGCAGGGCCTGGCGGTGGCGATGGCTGTCGGTGACGAAGGCAATAGCAGCGGCGCTGGTGGGAGGCGGCAACAACAGAGTTGTGGATGAGAAGAAAGTTACTAAAAAATTTAGGGCTAAGGAATGATAAAAAAACAAAAGAAACGTTTTTTTAATTACACTATTGTGAAAAAAGTCTACTACGTTTTATTATTTACAAATACACCTCTCTTTAATTTGGTTTTTTTTTAATAGTGGAAACGGCGGTAGGTAGGGCAAGGATTGTGCAGAGGGGGAGGAAGCTTTGATGCGGTCAAGGATCCCGTCGAGAAAGCGCCCCCAAATCAAAGGGCTCGTCATCATTAATGTGAGTCTACATATGGCAGGCAGAGGTGGAGGTAAACATGGTCCAAGCGAGGGAAGCAGAGTCGTAGATGAAGTCAGCATTGGCAGAGTTGGAAGGGAGTTAGATCTTGTACTACCCACGTTTGGAGTTGTAACTTAGAAGGGGAGGGGAAGGATACGAGTGTGGCAACGGAGGGGGTGTAGGCGGAGTAGACTGGCAAAGGGTGGATGAGGAGGTTGACGACAAGTAGGGCGGAGCGAATGAGGGAAAGGAGAGTCGTAGAGGCAGTGGTGGAGAATTGGGGGTGGGAGAGGAGGAGGTAGGAAGGTGAGTATTGGGCGTGGAGGAGAGAGAGGAAATCTAGAGAGGAGATAAAGGAGCGGAAGCAGCGGCAGGTGGGACAGAGGGCGAGGATGGTGTGAAGGGGTAGGAATGCGATGATGCGGTCGAGGAGCTCGTCGGGGAGGCGTCTCCAAATCTAAGGGTCTATCATCATCACCTTCTTCATCTTCTCGATCTGGTTGCTGGCTCTGCGTTATGCTCAAGCTCTCGACATCTCGACAGGTTCCAAATTCTCCTCCTCCTCTTCCTCACCGATGCGGTGAGATGTATGCTTCTGATTGGGAGTTTGTCGGAGAGCGACTGGTCCAGAAAATTGTCTTAAAATCTGCTCAAATTTTCAACTTTACTTTCAGTCTAAATTATCATAATGAGATATAATTTGAATTTAGTATCATTTTTAAATATATGATAAAATATACGTTAAAAAAGTCTGTGTAATTTCTCTTAAATTAAACATCATTTAAACTAAAATCTAATATATTTTCTATTCAATTGAGCACTATTTATAATAGATTCATCAACATAAGTTATAGTGTAAATATGTGATATATGTTGGTCCGGGTAGGCTGACTAGAAGGGGGGTTGAATAGCCTGAAAAATAAATCAAGACCTTTCTCGAAATTTGGAATCAAATTAGTAGCAACAGCATAAAAATAAACAATAAAATAACTGAAAGAAGAGACTCAGAATTTTACTTGGTTACAACCGGGGTGATTGCTAATCCAAGACAATGACATCATTAGAAAAACTCCTTCGTGTAGGCGGAGAAGCCTCTTATAATCTTTGAACGTTCAGACTATTGCTAGGAATTTGATACAATAGTTGATTGACTATTTCATAGATCCAGGGGCCTTTTTATAGCTCGTGAAAATTCTATCCGCAGGCTGAGGGCGCCTCCCAAGGGGTTGGAGGGCGCCTCCAGCGAGGCCGCAGCGGATAAAGCTTTATCTGCTGCAAACGATCAGTTTGGCCAGGTTGAGGGCGCCCTCCATAGGCATGGAGGGTGCCTTCCATGTGGAGGGTGCCTCCTAAGTCATGGAGGGCACGCCCCATGGTTATGGAGGGCGCCCTCCGCCTGAAGGTGGAGGAGGTGCTAACTCTTCTTCGGAGGCGCCTTCAACACCTTGTTGAGGGCGTCTCCAGTAGTGTACTCCAGCTTCTTTTGCTTTCCTGCTGCTCCGATCGCGTGG
>JBBMJZ010394101.1:0-14187 GCA_037833815.1 Zingiber zerumbet | reverse complement strand
ATGTCGATCGCCCTGATAACGGCCCCCCGGGTTCACCTTTCCTAGGGTATAGTTCTGATCGGTGCGACGACCAAAGGCGTGAAAAGCACTGATTAAAAAAATTATAAAAAAGAATTAAAATTATTAAAAAAAATCTGATTAAAAAAACAAAAATCAATAAAATAAAATGTGGAGGTGGGAAAAACACTGCCACTCAACCTATATTAATTTCACATATATATATATATATATATATATAATTTTTATTTTGATCCATATTTTTATACTATTTAAATTTTTATAAATAATAACTCTTAAAATCTAAGATAAAAAATAAACAAGGATTAAAATAAATAATAAAAAGAATTCAAAAAATAAAACTGATAAAAATTAAAATTAGTTAAAAAAACAAAACTTAAAAAAATTAAAACAAAAAAAACGTGAATAAAAAAATGTGAATGAGGAATAAGGAAAAGGATAGAAGGGTAAATATCATTGTATTTTATGGTGGGCCCGGGGAGGGGAGGGTGTCAGCGGGTGTGGGAAAAGCAGCTCTCCCCATACAAACACTATCGCCATGTCTACTCTTGAAAAATGACTCATCCCTAGCGAGTCAATTCAGATGGATTAAATCAGATTTAAATCAGATTGAAAAAAAAATAAAAAAATCTTAATTTAAATTGGACCCGAATCTAAATATAATATGTAACTCCTAAATTCAAATCTGAACTAGATCCATCTAAATTCGACCAGAATACTCTAATTAAAATATATTTTTATAATTTTCTCTATTATTCTCTACTTTTATCTTAATATTATCATAAACATTAAATATTGATATACATATAATATCTTAATTTTTAAAATAAAATTTAATTTAATCTAAAAAAAATCCATTAAAATTTAAATTCGTATCAATCCAAATTTAGTTTAAAAATCTTCCACCTAAAAAATCCTCTAATTTAATCGTCGGGTTTGAATTTATTTTTTCTTCGACACCCCGACTGCCCTGTCTCCCTCTTGAAAACATGGATCCGGGCGGCGAAACCGGCCCGGTTCGCTAGACCGACCGGTCTTATCCTCTAATCCAATCCCTCGCTCTCGCTTTGCCTCACCGAAAGAGGGAGAGCGAGGAGTCTGCTCAGTTTGATTCGTCGTCCGACGCGTTCGGAGCCAGCGGACGGGTTGCTCCGATGACATGGTTGCTTCCGCAGTTCCGCTCCCTCTGCCCCTGCGACGTCCACGGCCGTCCCGCACTGCACCGTAAGCGAAACGCGATCTTTGATTTGAGATGTCCCGCGTAGATGTCTCCCTTCTGAATTTGTAGAAGAGACCGATCTTCGAGATGTAAAAGATCATCTTCCGACTCGAAGCAGTCTGCCTGATTTGTGATTCATGTTTCATACTAGTATAGCACGGGCGTAATTTTTCGACCTCTGATGTCAACAGCCTTCCTAATGTGGCTAGTCTCAAATAGTTGACAATCATGTTTTCTTGAGATTATTGTTGTAGTAATACTTAGAAACATGCGGTTTTTGAACCTATTGAGAATGCCGATTGGGATGCCGACTTTGGAAGATTTTCCCATGTGACCATAATCGTGGGAAATTCAAAATAACCTTATTAAACTAATTGATGAATTTATCTGTGCAAGTTCATAGCGCATTGCACTTCCCCAGATCATGTGTTTGGACCAGTACGGAGTGTAGATTCAAATGTAACTTTGTATTTTTTTTCCTACAATGCATTAATTTAAGAAAATTCAAAACTGTGTGCTTCATTTATATAATTGATGCATTTATTTGCAACAATTTTTAGAGCATTGCAATTCCTCACTTGTTAGTTTAATTAATTACGATGCCTAACATTGCTTTGATGTCATTTAATCATTTGAAGGAAAGGTTCTATTCATCCGCCTACCTATGTTAGCTAGCAGTTAGATGGCTGCTTGTTTCTGGTACCTAAGGATCTATATGCTGTCCTTTAAAGTCTGAGGCCCCATGGATCTATCTCAACACTTGTTGACTTTTTTTTTATTATTGAGTTCATTACCTTATTTGATCTAGTTTGTAACATTTTTTTTTTTTGTTCCAATTCTGGTTGCAGCTAAGGCCAGAGATTTTGTCCATCTCCAGATTCATTGTCTCTTATCCCCTACCACATCTGTAATTGATTTTGGGCAAATAGATAAGTTAGAAGCTCGTTCAACTTCCTCTCCTTCATGTGTCATTAAACCATTAACATATGTTGGAGCCGTTGGCCCACCAACGAAGGTCAGTGATTGATATGCAAGGTACTTTAGTTATGAAAATAAATTTTCATTTCCCAAGATTTTAAGAAAGATTCAATTTTAAAGGTTGGTCACTGTGGATGTGACATCGAAGCTTTGGCATTTTTTTTTGAGGTGTAAATAGAGGAATAGGAATTCCAACGGTGAATGAATAGTTGAGAATTTACTCGGAGATTATAAGGTGAAAGGAAAATCTTTTAACTTAGTCCATGTTTTTTGCTTTTTGCTAATCTGGATAGTAAAAGCTTGTGTGGCAATATCGAGAAGAACTTCATCAAGGAAAATGTTCCTCAAATTATAGCCTGACTAATCATACAAGGAAAATGAAGATTATGCAAAAACTTCATAGCATGTAGCCTCTATGACTGACTTCAATGTTATGTAGATTCAAGAGGTCCAAATTGAATTGTCAAATTGGATATTATGTAGCCTCTATACCTGTGTGCTAGTATTCATGGTTGTTTTTTGCAAAATCCTTTTGAGGAATTTTACTTTATGGTATTCCTTCAAGAATAAGTCTAAGACATGAATTTAAATCTTGTTTTTGTATCAAGTGAAATAGGTGAGATCAACTGATTGGGTTAACATTATGTCAAATCCGAAACATGGGAGGCAGTGGCGATACTTGATATTTGCATGTGTTGTCTGATACAAGCGATACAAAGATCTATCTGGTTGATACACAGCCTGATATAATTGATACAAATAGAATGCAATCATTATATCATGTCCAGGATGCATACATGCATATCAAACATAGAACAGAGTTGTAAGTAAAACCAATCTGGAAAGAGAAAGTTAAATTATTTTGATTTTATATATAGCTTTTCTGCATTTACGTTTCTGAAATTAACATTAAAAACATGAATTTTCAAGTTTCAAATATTAATCCTTTTGAAGTTGATTCATCACATTGAGATTTTTCACATATTTGTTTAGATTAATGTAAAGGAAAATGAGAGGCCACCTTAATGAGTTACAAAGCAAAAGTAATATAAGTTTATTGAGAAAAGTTATAGAATGAATCAATATAGTCTTGCCTATCCTTTTGTAATCTGCAAAATTAGTCTTGAAATATTTGAGGCCTGAGACTTCTTATGGAAGGTGGGAGGAGGTTGACAGGTATTGTAAGTTACTGGAAGAGTATAATAAACAAGAATATAAATCAATTTATAACCTTATGGAAGCAAATTATAGAGAATAGTGTCTTGTTAAGAGAGTTTATCAGTTTAGTATGTGGTTGATTGGAGAGTCAAGAGAGTTTTTCTATAAGAAGTTATATAATGTTAATTTAACATATGTCAGCATTGTTAGATTTGTGCCTACCTGTATTGTATGGTGATACAAGTCAATGCTTTTATGGGATGATCCAGGCTAGGATTGTGACTGGTACGAAGATTGAGATTTAAATTCGTTATCCGGAAGAAAGTGGATCGTGCTATTAGCACTCTATTTGTTTCTGAATATGTTCTTTTTTTATTCTCTTAAGTTGATTAAAATTTCTGCTGCAATTTTGCTCATTAGCAACATCTCTTCCACTTGGTGTGTCCAGACTGGAATTGAAATGACCTTGGCTTCAGATAAATTGCTCTTGGATGAGGAGGCTGTAATATCTGCAGCTGCTGCTGAAGCAGTTGCCCTTGCTAGAGAAGCACTTGAACTTGCAAAAAATGCAGCTAAGATGATGGGGATGAATCCTTTTGTAGAAGTTGAGGACTTAGAAAGTTCATCAGATGCTGAGATAAAATGGCTTGAGAGGATGTGCCTTACAGGAACAGAATTGGGTGGCACCAACCATTCTGCTGATGCTGAAACTGAATATCCTCAAGCTAATTTTGCTCCAAATCAATTTTTGCATACAGATTATTTCAATTTCACATATAGTGAGTCCCAGGTAACAGAGCATGCTGAAAGCATTGCTGTGGGTTCTGTGCGTCTGACTGAAAGAAGATCCAGAAGAGCGAGGGCAGCAGAGAAGGCTACTGCTGGTGTTACTTCTCTGAAGTCTGAGTTATCCGGAAGGAAAAAGCGCAGTATTCAGGAGGTTGATTATTCAGATCCCTTGCGATACTTAAGGGGAACAACAAATACAACTAGGCTTCTCACTGCAGCTGAAGAGATAAGATTGTCTGAAGGAATTCAGGTACAAGTTAAAGCATAAAAAATTTAAAAATGTTTCATTAATGCAAATGTCGAGGATGATTGAATTGCATAACTTTTTGATTTTATCTTCTTTTGGTGGTTATCTTTGTCATGAGTTACAATAAATCAATGCTATTTCATGGAGTAGTTGTTGGTTCAGTTTCATGCGTTGATATATTTGCATAATATCCGAACAACAGGAATTCCTTTTTTTCCCTCATGATTATGACGAAACTTTTCAGTTTTCATCTAGTTATGGTGAAAACAGAATCTTCTTCACCTGGTTTAATATTTCTGAAGAGCTAGAAATAGTCACGTTCTGGCATTTAGGAACTAGAACAAAGCTTGTCTAGGATTTAGGGGTAGCATAGTGGCCGCTTTTAACATTTTGAAGACTAGCAAAATATTTATCTCGGACAATAAAACTACCTTTCCCATATGTTATTCTTATTTAACCTATTTTTGTACTGAATTCATCAGGATCTGCTAAAATTAGAGAGGCTGAAAGAGACTCTTGCTGAGCGAAATGGTTGTCAACCAACCTTTGCTCAATGGGCTGCAGCTGCTGGTGTTGACCCAAAATCTCTGAGGAAACGTTTAACCCTTGGCACCTTTTCCAAGGATAAAATGATCAAAAGTAACATTCGGCTTGTTATTTCAATAGCAAAAAACTATCTTGGCACAGGACTGAACATTCAGGATCTCGTTCAGGTGCTTGCTTATATTGCTGCTCTTACAGTTAATAATTCACTTTGTGTTGTATTGTATGTTTTACCTCACGTCACTTTGATTCAATATAAAGCTAGTTATTATTTCTTTAAAAAATTGTTTACTATATAAACATAGCTAAACATTTTGAAGAACTTTATGTATGTATATATATTAAAATATAATCTATATGATGTAAAAGGTATTATTAATTTACTTGATACGTTGGTTATGTTGTGATGAAGTGTCCAAAGTGTTAAGCAGGAAGGATGCAGAGGCCTGGTGAGGGGCGCTGAGAAGTTTGATGCTTCCAAGGGGTTCAAGTTCTCAACGTATGCACACTGGTGGATCAAACAATCAGTACGGAAATGTCTTTCAGAACATTCCAGGACAATCCGCTTACCGGTAGGTTCACTGAAAACTCTGTT
Organism: Zingiber zerumbet; assembly: GCA_037833815.1. Lineage (NCBI taxonomy): Eukaryota > Viridiplantae > Streptophyta > Magnoliopsida > Zingiberales > Zingiberaceae > Zingiber > Zingiber zerumbet. The sequence continues at coordinate 8,640 of JBBMJZ010394101.1, read as the reverse complement.
CTTTAAAAAAAAATGGTATCAAGCATATCTTAGTGGAAAAAAATTGTAAACTAAATGTGATCAAAATGATGCATATACTTGTGTTGAAATTGAAAATAATATTTGTCTGCTTAAATGTTTCTCTGATTATCCAGACAAAGGAAAAAATTTATTGATATGTTCTTACAGTTTCACATGGTGGAGGCAAGCTATCGAGTAAGAGAGGCTGAAAAACGACTACATAGAGAGAACGGAAGGCATCCTGGTACTGAAGAAGTTGCGGTGGCGACTGGATTATCTATGAAGAAACTCGAGGCAGTGATGCTGACCCCTAAAGCTCCGATTTCTCTGGATCAGAAGACTGGATTCAACGAGAGCCTAAAACCTACAGTGAGTCGCATTTTCTTTGCTTCAACCTCATTGTACATTGTCGTCTTGTTTTATCTATTCTTCACACTCCATAGGACGTCATTGCTCATCCTGATGCTGAGACGTCCGAAGACATGCTCATCAAGCAATTCATGAGGCAGGATCTTAACAAAGTGCTGGATACTCTAAATCCAAAGGAGAAGCAGGTCGTCAGGTGGAGGTTTGGACTAGAAGATGGAAGGATGAAGACACTGCAAGAGATTGGAGAGTTGATGGGAGTGAGCAGGGAGAGGGTCCGGCAGATCGAGTCTAATGCCTTGAGAAAACTAAAAAGCAAAAAGAGAACCAATAATTTGCGGCAATATATAGTTACTTAGAGTCCCATTTATTTCAGCTCCCAATGTAGTTGCAGCACATTCTTTTCCTTGCAACAATATATCAGACCAATAGTTCTTTTAACTTCAATCTTTTTATGTACGATTACAGAATCTATAATTTTTTTTATTAATATTATTAATTCCTAATGTGATATATTTCTTTTTATAATTCAGGGATTTTATCAGATTAATTCTCAAGATAGACGATGTTCTGGGTTTACCTACTGAGTAAATTCGATGTACATTCAGAAGTTGACCGGTGAGATATTCGTCTGAAATTTTTTTATTAGTTTTTAGAATATTTTACTACTGCACTGCATATTTTCGGCAGTGACCATTGTAATCGAGATCACATGTGACATGTTTTTTTTTTAAAAAGTAAAATTTAAATTTAAATAAATTGAGAATTTGGGAGGGAAACAAAGAATAGGAATGAATATAAGGAATAAAAACAATTACTTTTTTCATAAATCTTTCTTAATTCATCCCTAAAAAACTACTAATGATGTTCCATTTATCTTTAATATCCCAATAATTCAATGAGTAGTTTGCTTTTAAATTATTCTTTATTGCGATATCATTTACGCGATAATTTGTTGCTAGCGCGTTAAATGGAATGTCTTCTTAGATTCAAACTTCCCGCCGCAAACGATAACTAACGTTCCGACATTCGATCGACCGAATCATAGATCTTGTAAGCTAATAAGTACACCTAAATGAAACCAAACAAAAAAAAATTTAATTGCAATTGTCAAATGCTAAATAAAGCAAGCATGCAATATTGTGTGCTAATAGTTCTTATATAATGAAGAATTTAAATGATTAAAATATAGGCAACTATATTTCAATGGGCAAAACAGCAGGAATATTACAAAATAACTGAACCGATTAATTAAAGAGCATATTAATAATCAACAATTAGTCTACCAAAACCTTATTTTAATAATAATTATTATGATTATAAAAATTAGGAATAATTAGTTTTCCTTTTAAAAACCTGCAAAGTTTCCTTTCCCACTGTATAAATCGCCCATTTGCTCTTCAGGTTGAGCAAGTCTCGACGGCGAGGAAGTGAAGGCTCGCTACATGGCACCCTCCGGCGACCAGAAAAGGAGGAGCTCCATCGCGAAGATCCTCTTTCCCTTCGGTTTTGGCGGAGGCGCCGGTTCTTCCTCCTCCTCCTCTGCCCCCGCCGGCGCTAACCACAAGTTCATGGCCTCCGACGTCGGACTCGGCATCATCGCCTCCATGATCGACGACTCCTGGAACCGGACGGGTCCCCTGCCCGTGGCCGGGGAGAAGCGGCGCCTGCCGACGGCGGGGGAGATCGTGGACGAGCAATCGGAGACGTACACGTGCGTGATCGCGTACCGGGAAGGCCAACCCGTGAAGAAGCGGGTCTACTACGGGGACGCCGCCGAAGTCGGCGACAAGCTCGTGCCCTTCGAGCTATCGCCGCCGCCGCCGCCGCAGCTGCAGAGGACTCCGCCGCATTCCGCTGACTTCCTCAGCCAATGCTTCCGGTGCAAGGACGAACTGCACGGCAAGGACATCTACATGTACAGGTAACTACAAAATCAAGAGAACTTTTAATTCCATCAATATAATCAGAAATTACACAGAGAGAGAGGGGAAAAAAAATGTCTATAAGATTGTTCCTTTCCATAAGATCGTTCCCTCTTTTCCATTTTGTTTTCAGATAGCATTTACTAATCCCCTTAACTTAAGTTGCCATCCATCCCCGAATGGGGCTGGCTATAATTAGGTCGCATTGATTCATTGCTGATTTCATTGTCTGCAGAGAGGAAGCTTTCTGTAGCGAGGGGTGCCGAGGTAAAGCCATAGTACTCGATGAGCTCGAAAGGAGTTTTAGGAGAGGAGGTAAAAAAACGGCGAAGAAGATCGATCATCCTCCTCTTCATTCGTGAGGGCAGTGCGATTTCTATAGAGAAGTGTTCGTGCGGTTCCTCCCATAAAAAGCCCTTTTTTTGAGAGCTTCCTTCTTGTCAAGGTTCCGTTTTTGTTTTTTTTTTTGACCCGTCGGGACAGAACGTTGATCACAATTTTAATATAATTTAATAATGTTTTATAATAAAGTAATATTTACTATCCATCTCTCTCTCTTTTTTGTTTTTTTTTTAAATTTATTTTCTGATTTAAACGTAGTTTTTTATACCCTTTCGATATCTTGAAATTCATTTTCCTATATCTTCCCCCCGATCTGTTTTAATCCGCGTCGCTCCATCTCGATGGCTCGATTCCTCTCCGCCGGAGCCCTAGCGGGAGCTCTGGCGTCGTCCTCCGGCCTTGTTGTCAACCGATCTCGTGCCTCAGTCGTCCTCGGCCTCCGCCGCCTCTCCAGTCGTCCTGAGAAGGTGCAGCTGTTCGAACTGGAGATCGACGGGGAGGGCTCCGCGTCGGAGGTGGAGGTTCTGGGTATGCGCCGCCTCGAGGATGCCATCCGTGCCGTTATAGTCCGTAGATCTGCTCCCGATTGGCTGCCCTTCGTCCCTGGCTCCTCTTACTGGGTGCCGCCCCGCAGTAATACGACCACCGATGAGAAGATGATGCCCTCCGTCGCTGCTCGTGGCTGGGCCTCCGCCGCCTACTTTAATGAAGGTAACGAAGCAAGTCATTTTCTGTCTCCTGTTTCGAACTAGCTCTTGTTCCATTTGCTGGCTCTTTTTGGAAAGTTCAAGTTTGCATTCTTTGAAATCCAGTCCGTTTTTCTTGGAGTAATTCCATCAATTGAAATTTCGATTGATTCGGGACCAGGAGTTGCTGGGTGATTTTTTTTTTTTTTTGTTTTAATCTCATCTTATTACTTATACAATGATCAAATCAATTTAAAAGTCCGTGCTAGGGCTGCAAATCCAACCACCTTAGAAGGGGACTGCATAACAGCCGCCTATGACTGCATTTAACATATATGGTTAGCATGTGCTGTTAAGAATGTCATATTTGATTCATTTGAACCAATTTAGATGGAGCCGAATTGTTTTAAAATCCTAAATTACCCTATTGGCAGCTTGTAACTTGTAAATGTTAACTTAAACATTTGTTTTTATCAGTGATAAACACTTTAGATGGCAATTATATGAATTCTACTTGTGTATATCATCTATTTTATATTGTTGATTAATATTGATTATTATATTTCGTGTGTGTGTTACTTTTATGCGGAAGTATGAATTGGATGGTGTGAATTGTATACCACATGCAGTGTACAATGGGTCAATTGTATACCACCTACATACACTTTTAAAACCTGACTAACAAGCGAGACAAATGACAAAATTGCCTCTCTTCAAAATACACTAGAGGGAAATAAATTTCAATGATGTGTATTATAACGACAGGATGCATCTTTTAGCAAAAGGAACTAAAGAAACGAATATGATTATCAAAATTTGAAGAAACGGTTATTTTACAAGAATAATAAATCTTAAATAACGTTTAGACAAGATAAGGTTGTAAATGATAATACAAAGTATAAATGAGCATGCGCGCAACTTCTCAGATATAATGACTTGGAGTCCCAACATACTTGATCTAGTGTCCACTATTTGAAATCTTGTGTACTAATTGAAATCGGCATGGATTGGCACGAAGAGATCATTGATACTACTAGTCAATGGTGGTACTAGACAATACTGACCTTGTCTTATCCACTGGTTGGGATGGAGCCCTTGCTGCAGTTTCAACTGCCTATGAGAAGCTTTGGCTCATTAACAGACTACCAGTTTTTTCAAAAGACATGAAAACTTTAGTTTCAGAAGTGGATGAAGAAGGTATGACTTCTGCTGCTGGCAAGAAGGTTAAATGCCTTCAAGTTTACGGTTTCCTGTGTGTTTTGTGTCATGATTTGTGCGGGAGGAAAGGAGTTGGGTCAATAGGGTGAATATATAAGGGGTTAATAAGTTAACAATGTAAACTTAATATTATACGGGAGGTGTCAATAGGTTTACAAGTTGATATCTTGAGTATATGAAATTTTAATACAATTACACAGTAATAACTTACTAAATCTATAATACATATTAAAACCATTATAACTTGACTTCCTACTTTGCTGCCAACGTGCATTGCAGCTTCAAAATTGATGTCCACATGAAGACATCCATGTGTTATGATCATTTGTTTAATTGCCCATGAGTTTTTACTACCCTATTAATTAATGTGCACAATGAATTCTAGCAAATTTGTTATTCTTATTCTCACTTATTCATGTAATTTTATCTTATTAATTTTTCATATTGCCCATATTTTTCTGAGAGTTGATATGTTTATCCATACATTTGATCTCCTTTTTGTTTTATTTTATTATTGTGATTTAATTGCACATATAAATTTTGGATTAGTTTAAATAAGTTATATTTTCATTATTAATATTTAAGAGAAGGGACATGGTAAGAAATGAGAATGTTCAAGAAAAAGGAACGTATCATATAAGTAATAGGATAATAGGACACCAATAACCTCCATTGGTGTGAACAATAAGCACACTTCATATATGAATAAAGAGAGATTGTGTGTGACATTATAAATTGTATGTTAGATAAGAATCGTTTACCTTGAAAAAAAGCACCACCAATGTCTTGTAAAATGAACAGGAGGTAAAGAGATTATTGGATTCGTAGAAGCTAGCAATATTGTATAGTTGTTTCCCTTGGGATGAAATTGAAGGGATAGTGGGGTAGAGAAGGAGGGATAGGAAAACTATATAACATAGTAGACTCATAGCTCCTGCAATTTACGTTTTCTTATAGGAAAATTGGTCCCTCCACACTCAATGCAAAGTTCAAGATGTGTCACGACCCATGATGTAATATAGGAATGAATTGTCAACCAATTGACATGATAGTTCACTTATTTGTGTTGGTTGTGGTAGAATTAAAGTAGCTAAAACCACAGGAAAAATAGTATGTGCAGAAGTAGGTCCAACACTGTAAGTTTCTACTATTATATCTTAAGGCTGGAGTAGAAATACTAGCAATAAGTTATCTCTGGTATATAGGATCAGTCAGCAGCATACTATTAATGGTTTTGCTAAGATCAGCAATAGGGTTTTATTTATTTCTGTTGGAAAACTCTGTTGATGATGTTGAAAGTCCAGCAATACGTTACTTAATATTACTAAGAAATGAGGATGTTCAAGAAAAAGTAGGATTCAAATTTATAAAAAGAATGATATCCTTATTTAACATTTTAAATGCAGCTGATAAAAAAATAAATAAAATTAAAAGTATAATAAATTTAACTAAGAGTGTATTGCTTAATACTTACTTTTTGCTCCGACATATATTTCACCTCACCACCCCTATTAAAAATAAATTAATAATATTAATTAAAATTAAAATTAAAAATGTTAACAAGTCGTGGATTAATGTTTAAAACACTAATTATGAGACAAATAATCATCATACATAATTAAAATCATGAACAACCATCACCACCATCATCGTTATCATCGCCGCCATCATCATCATCGTCATGAGGAAGAATTTGACTTAGAGCGGAGCTCAACTGAGGTGTCACATGATAAAATCTTGTTGTCGGCGCAACTCTCTCATATCTTGCTCCATTTGAGCCCTTTCTAGGTCTCTTTGTGCCCTTTCTAGGTCTCTTTGCGATAATATTTCCTTCAGATTGCTAACCTCTTTAGTCAAGTTATTTACTTGGGTCCTAAGTGCTAGTGAGAAGGAAGATGTTCCAACTATTCTTCGGGTTCTGCTTAAGGAATCCATTCCCAATATCCTTCCCCCTTTTGGTCCTCCACTGGCCTCCAACCATATACTCAAATTACTGCCAACGGAGTCCTCAGACCCCTGACTATCAACACCAGCAGCTTGTGAGCATGTTTGGGCTAGCTCGAGCTCATCATATTTTTCCTATTTTTAAAAAGACATAAGATATTGATTAGATATAATAGAACACATTAATATTAAGACAGTGAAGGTACTTAACTACTAAAATTTAAATCATATATTAAGATCAAATAAATAATAATTCCAACCATTACTGCTTTTGCTCTAGCCCTACTCCAAGTCTTATCTTTTTTCCTAAAAGTGTGGGTGAAAGTATCAATGAAAGAGGGCTCCTTCCCCATCTCCTTGGTCTAAAAAAACATGATTACAAATAATGAAATAATTTGATATAGATAAAAAGTTATTGTAAGAGTTAAAAAATCACCAATCTCCGTCTATGCTCATCTATGTTACTGGAGCCTCCCGCATATATAGCAGATGCGTCACCAGAATTGTGAGATTGATTCATTCTATTCAGGTTACTCCTTTGCTTACTCTCCTCCATTTCCCAAAAGTTGGCGATCCTCTCCCAATTTTCTTCGGTGATGAAATTTGGCTTTTTTCCCCGACTCTTGGCGTGACTTAATACATGTCTAATGTGATCACCACATTTCTTTTTAAAGATTTTGCGGATCTCCATTTCATCATTCGGTTCCCAATTATTTAACCTCTGAACTGGAGAAAAACAATGTATTATATATTCACTTTAAATTTCAATTAAACTCAAGAAAATATACCTTGAACTCGCTCCACCATAGTTATTTTGTGGCCAGTGGAGTACTTGAATATGTCATCGATTCTCCTCCCCAATGATTATTCACGATTCTATTAATTTCGTGAACAACTTGTACGGGATTTTTAAATCTACATTAAATTTCAAACAAACAATGTTAAATAATTAAGATAGATAAAACCATAAAATTTTTTATAGTACTTACGAATCTCCGATGGGGACTACAAAAGTTCTATCATTCCTAAACTCTGCAAATGAGTTTCTTGCAGAGTCAGGAAGATCTGTGGGCACTGGCAACTGCACGGGTGATGGTACTGGCGGCGACAAATTTGCAGCTGGTGGAGAAGGTACATGAGATGGTCCTGCTTGATCAAGGGGTGGCACATGTACACTGGCAGGGAATGAATCTGTCTCATCCTGTGATCTCCGTCTACGTCCACCACGACGAAATATATGCTGGAAATTCCAATATAAGATAAAGTAAATTGCAAATTTGATGCATAAGAATGAACTTTTAAAAACTTACCATTTTTCTTCAAATATCTTGTATAATAAGAGGGGAAAAAAGATGTCACATATAATGACCTGTTTCATGAACAAATACAGTGTATTAACTAATAAAATAAATAAAATTATAAATGAGACAGTATATAAAAAACTAAGCGAGCTATAAGTTTGGTAAGTTTGCATATTAAAGATAAGCTAACAAAACTTACCCATAATCAAAAATCAAAGTCCTCATGGTCATTATCCTCCTCCTCCTCTTCTTCCTCCTCCTCCTCCTCCTCCTCATCATCATCATCAATTTCACTTGTATCCACGGTTATCACTATACCACTGGGATCTCGTAAAGATGAAATAATATATTCCTCAGTCTGAAAGTTTTTTTCAACTTCCTCTTGTTGATATGCAATGTTTTACCAACGTGCCTCATTTTTTTCGTGCTTTAGTTTTACAAATAACCCACCAATCAATCTTATCACGTTTCAAACTAGGATATGAAGAATAGAATACTTGAATTGCTTGTCGTGCCAACACAAATGGTTCATATCTCTTATAAAGTCTCTTATGATTTATTTCAACCAAATTATAATGTGGATGCACCTTCATCCCTCTGACAGGGTCAAACCAGCGACACATAAATAATATAATTTGCATTTGTGACCCTGGGTATTCTACTTCTATAATTTCATCCAACAAACCTTAAAAATCATTGCTTACACCTCCTTCATTGGATGACGATACACACACCCCACTATTCATGGTATTCTTTCCCATTCCATATTCTTGAGTATGAAAATTATATCCATTTATGAAATATGTTGGCCAAGTGCGTACGAATGATTTTGGACCCCATGACAGATGGATTAGCCAT
>JBBMJZ010394088.1:0-14188 GCA_037833815.1 Zingiber zerumbet | reverse complement strand
GTTTGTGGGTTAAGAAGGGCGATCTATTCAAGTGCACCTTGATCCGCCATTGACCTAAATTGTTTGCCCTCAGCTCCTCCTCCATCCTCGGCAACCTTCTTCCCTCGTTGGCCTTCCCCTGGTCCGCATTTGTGGAATAGAGGATCCGGCCTTTGTACAGCTGAGATCCTTCTGGTCCGCTCTTGCAGACCAGAGGATGATCCCTTTGCATGTATTGGTGAGGATTGATAGTCTTCACCTGTAAAATAGGTGGGGGTCATCATTTCTCACAAATGCATGTAAGCAAACCATCCCCTGGTCTGCAAAATGTGGATCAAAGGATTCGACTTCTTTGCAGCTGAGATCCTCTGGTCCACTTTTGCAGATTAAAGGATAATCCCTTTTCATGTATTGGTGGGGATTGATGGCTCCACTTATAAAATAGGTGGGGATCATCAATTTCCACCAATGCATGTAAGCAGATCATCCCGTGGTCCGTAAAATGCAGATCAGAGGATCCGACCTCTCTGCAGCTGAAATCCTTTGGTCCACTTTTGCAGACCATAGGATGATCCCTCTGCAAGAATTGGTGGGAATTAATGGTCCCCATCTATTTTACAGGTGGGAGCCATCAATTCCCACCAATGCATGTAAGCAGATCATCCCTGATTTGCAAAATGCGGACTAGAGGATTTGACCTCTCTGGAGTTGAGATCCTCTAGTCCACTTTTGTAGACTAGAGGATAATCTCGTTGCATGTATTGGTGGGGATTAATGGCTCCCACCTGTAAACTAGAGGATGATCCCTTTACATGTATTGGTGGGGATTTATGGCTCTCATCTATAAAATAGGTGGGGACCATCAATTTTCACCAATGCATGTAAGCAGACCATTCCCTGGTCCGCAAAATGTTGACTAGAGGATCCGACCTCTTTGCAGCTGAGATCCTCTGGTCCGCTTTTGCAAACCAGAGGATGATCCCTTTGCATGTATTGGTAGGGATTTATGGCTCCCACTTGTAATTGGTGGAGATTGATGACCCACATTTGTAAAATAGGTGGGGACCATCAATGCATGTAAACAGACCATCCCCTGGTCCGCAAAATGCGGATCAGAGGATCCGGCCTCTCTGCAGTTGAGATCCTTTGGTCTGCTTTTGCAAACTAGAGAATGATCTCTTTGCATGTATTGGTGGGAATTGATGACCTCCACCTGTAAAATTGGTGGGGACTATTAATTCCCACCAATGCATATAAGCAAACCATCCCCTAGTCTGCATTTCTGGAAAATGTGGACCAGGGATTCGGCCTTTCTACAGTCGATATCCTCTAGTCTTCTTTTGTAGACCAGAGGATTGTCCCTTTGCATGTATTGGTGAAGATTGATAACCCCCACCTGTAAAATAGGTGGGGGTCATCATTTCCCACCAATGCATGTAAGCAGACCATCTCCTGATCCACAAAATGCAGGCTAGAGGATCCAATCTCTCTGCAGTTGAGATCCTTTGATATGCTTTTGTAGACCACAAGATGATCCCTTTGCATGTATTGGTGGGGATTGATGGCTTCCACTTGTAAAATAGGTGGGGATCATCAATTCCCACTAATGCATTTATACAGACCATTCCCCGGTTCGCAAAATGCGGACCAGAGGATCCGACCTCTTTTGACTTTGAGGAGTGAATGAGCTACGCAGCAGAGGAGAGATCCTCTTGACCACAATTAGTCCAATATTTACATTGGTAGAAGGCAATGACCCTCACATGCTTAACAGATAGGGGGTCATTACCTCCCACCTTTCTGCCTGTCCTCCTTCAAGAGCAGACCAGGACAGGTGTGCACAAGAACCCCTTATCCATTTTTTTTTTTTTTTACTTTGGGCCAGTCAATAGTGGAGTTAGCCCATAAAATTGGGGTAAAAAATTACTGGCAACTGGCTTGTGAAGCAGACCCAATAAAAATATGCTAAGTTATGTGTCGAAGAAATTAACCTTCTTATTATGCATAAAATCCACTCCATGTCTTGAGTAAACTTCAACTCAACTTCTCATTATGCATAAAATCCACTCCATGTCTCGAGTAAACATCAACTTTCATCATTCAATATGGATTTCCTTGGTCATTATTTCATATGTTTGCTCACTATTCAATATGATATCATTATCATATAACAACCATGACGACCGGTGGAAAATTTTCATGGGGCTAAACTGATCACCCTAGGAATAATTAATGAAGCTAATTGAAATTATCATTATCATATAACAAACAACCCCCGGGACTATAGTATAGTGACAAAACATCTAGGTTATCACCCAGACACTCACGATTCGATCCCTAGTTATGATGAATTTATAAAAAAAAATTCTTCAACTGGAACGCACAATCAAAGGATATTGGACTTCTTGATCGTTTGTCACAAGCACTTCCCGATTTATCTTAATGGCCGATAAAAATTTCTGAGTCCAACTAATCACCCAAGACTAATCAATAAGACTAACTTAATCATTATCCAACCAACTAATTCATTAGTGTAGCGACTTGAAAATGGAAATTGAACTAACAATATTTTGATGGTGTCACGCTCTCACTCAAGAAAACACACACGTCATTATTTATACTAGTAGCGTTTCCTAATTTTGTCTCATTTTATTTTCCTTTGGAAACCAAGTGTGTACCATATTTAGCAATTATCCCGAAAGGCAGCCAAATCTTTTATCTTTTCTTTAATTTTTAGAAAATTGTAATTGAATGCTAAAATATATCATATAATTATAAAAAAATATTTGTTCTAGTATTTATAAGGTATATTATTATAAAAGGTGAAATGAGAAAAGGATTGAGTTAAAGGTTACTTTAGGATTGTTTATTTTCAAGGAAATACAATCCTTTGGCAATTGGCCATAATATTAAATTACGTTTCAAAATTAAAAAAAAATCAAGTGATGCACGAATAAAATAAAATAGAAAATATTAATTAATGCAACTGAAAGATACAAACCTTATGATAAGCTAATAAAGAATTTAAAAGTTCATTTCAACTCAGACTGATTACAGCCCTACCAATTTCCTTGTATTGTATAATTTAATTAATAATTGTCCCAATAGAATAATAGCTGGGTTCTAGCATACAAAACCCTGGCCAAAGTAGCGAGATTATCTGAAACTAAAGAGAAATGGTTATTCTTGGGAAATAAACAAATCATTAATATATTCTAAGTACAAGAAATTATTGCCTATGTACAGAAAGCCCAGGGGATAGAATATCGTCCGCGAACAGTTAATGGCAACACAAACTTGAGCTAATGAAAATATGAAAAACAGCACCAAGAAAAGCAGGTGGTGATAAAGCAAATACCTCAATTTCAAAACAATATGACACTGTATTCTTCAAATCAAAGCAAGCCAAAAGTGAAGTCTAAACTCAGTCTTAAACAAAAATGTTCTAAGAATTGCTAGCAAGGAAAACCCATTTCATTTGATTCAAGAGAAAGCATGTAATGGTCAACCCATTTTAAACTGCAGCTGCAGCAGCCTTCTTCCTAGGAGCTGCTTCTGTCCCTGAAAGTAGATATGGACAATTAAGTTGATGAGGATCAAACTGGCAATGGCAACAACAGAATCATGATCTAACTAAAATCTAGAAGAGCACTGATGAATGAACTTAAAGGGGAATATAATTGTGTTTAATTGCAGCGAATTTATTACAAAACTGAGAACAGTTTAATTTTCAGAGAAGCTTGTTCAAGATCAAACCAAAAAAAATGAACCATTCATTACTAAAAATGATTTGCCAATATGCTTCAGCAGTTCAGTTCATTTTCTCTTAATCCATAGGTGTTTCGACAGGCAACTCTGAACACATGGACTACGTACTAACACTGAGCAAATCACATAAAACCTACAAGCATCTCGTAAATATGCATCAAGGAACTAGTTCAAGGCTTAAATCCTTTCTTGATTCTAATCAATGCTCCCAGTGAATTGAGCCTGTTATGCAAAGGATGTGAAAGGCGTACCTTCTCTGAAATTGTTCTTGAACCTTCTAGGTACATGGCGAAGATACCTCATTCTTCCTGTACCAGTTGTCTTTCTCCTTATCGCCTTCACACTCCAGTTGTCTGTTTCAAGAAGATAATTATCATTACGACAAGAAAATGCACCATAACAAAGGAGATAGCACAATAAGAATCACTGAAAGATTTAAAAGACATCTATCATTTGATGTGGTGTTAACAGGTTTATGATATCTATATATTAAAAGCAAAAGTTTCTATGTAGTATGTTGGTAAAATCCAGATGCTGCACTGCAAAAACCTAAAATAATAACAATAAAAATTCCTTTAGAAGGTTACAGATCAGAACTGATTGCATGGACTATATAAAAGAAGAAAAAAAAACTACCTTTTCCACATATATCTAGACAATATTAAACATTAATAGGAGAATTAACATTTCACTGCTATCACAAATGAAGAGAAATGGTTAAGAACGCACCAAGCATCTCTATCAAGAAAAAAAAACATTAGATAATCACATAGGAAGAAAACTAGCAGTTTATACGTCTATTACTTCTTAGACTAAACTCGTTTTCTTAATATCTCGATACACATTCCGAGAAGCAACGTCGGCAAATTCAAGTTAAACACCACAGCCCAATTGGAAAGAAAATAATGTCCCGATAAACAAGATGGCATCGATTAAGTAGACCAATCTCCGAAATCGCGTGTTCCAATAAAAATCCCATCTTGCCGAACAATATAGCTAGAACAAGTGCATTTCAAAACCCTCGTCCTCCATGGGTTTTCATGCGCAACAAAAGAATGGAAAAGAATGAAAATACAATAAAGTTGACTTCTTACACTTCCGAATCCGAGCAGCTGGGTAGCCGCAGGAGCCACACCGGCTCTTCTGGAGGTGGAAGCTCCGGCGCCCGCACCTCACGCACAGAGTGTGAGTCTTGTTCCTCCGCTTTCCGAAACTCCCCGTGCCCTTCCCCTGCGACAAGGAAACGCCACCGCAAAGCGAGTAAGGGATCAAAGAGAGGATCCTGTAAAGGAAATCAAAAGCTAGCCGATATGTATCAAGAACGAAGAATTCGAGAAAGCCACTGACCATAGCCCTTCTCTCAACGTTGCGGCGATGGCGAGAAGAAAAGAAACGATAAAAAAAAAAACCCTAGAAAACGGTCTCCGACTTAAATACCAAGTGCAGCCCTCGATCGCAAATGATTCTTAAGGAACCTCGCATCGTAGCCGTTCAATATAATATTCGTTTTAAAATCGATATCTAATGGGAAATTACGAGGAAAAAAAAAATAAAATCGGTAAAAATTGACAGATAATGACACTGTTCAACCATTATTTTATAAATTTTAATTTTGTAAATTATATTTAAGTTTATTAAATAAATTGCGTAACTAGTTTATAGCTCATTAAAAAAATTATATGATTCACATGAAAACATAGATAAGTTCAAATTCGATTTGAACATATTGTGATTTAAACCCAAATAGAAAAAATTCTTTAGTCAATTTGTCTCACCGAGTTTTTCAAAACCTTGATTTTGTATGTATTATGGTACTAATTTACGTAATACAAAATCAATATAGACTTGACTCCGCCACCAGCTTCAACACAAGAATGGAAGATTCATAGTGTCTGAGGTTTTGCAGAGCTCTTCTTCCATGCCCTGTAATTCTTACTCTCCAGCATCTTCTCCACCTGTTCAAACTGCAAGCCTTTGGTTTCGGGAACAAGCAAGAAGATCAAGACGAAGGCGACGACAGACACTCCACAGTACAAAAGGAATGTTGGAGCCGTGCCCAATGCCTCTGTCAAGCTTAGGAATGTCTGCGAGACGATCAGGTTAGAGACCCAATTGGCAACCGCTGCCAACCCGCCGCAGATGCCTCGGAATCGTAGAGGGTAAATTTCCGAGTTGATGATCCATGGCACAGTGCCCATGCCGGGGGAGTAAGAGATGATGTATGCTCCGAGGGCAATGAGAGCTAGCCATCCGAAGTTGCTCGGACAGCCTCGAGTGTACCATTCGCGACCGTCCGCGTGACAGGCACCTCGAACTGTGGGATCGGAGATGAGGCATGCTCCGGGAAGAAGCTGCAAAAAGAGTAATTCAACGTAGGAATTATTACATCAGAATGGTTTCTAGCAGGATGAGAGAGACTTCTGAATGCTTACTTTGTTCCCTGCATGAGCACAAAAACCACACTCGGCAGTCGCTTTCACGCAATCCATACACTTCCATCTCACGCCTGAATCTGGCTTAAGATCAGGACATGTGAAATTGCCAAAAGGCCGAGCTTCTTCTTCGCCGACGGCTGGGGAGTGTGTGGCTGCTGCGAAGAACACACCGCTAAGGCAGGCAAGACAGACCATGATTCCGATCAAACTCACAAGTAGTAGCCTTCTCCTCCCAGCTCTGTCGACGAAGTACATGCTGACGATCGATCCAATGGCGTTGAGTCCGGAGGTAATCAAAGAAAGTGCCAGAGCAGTACTGTTCGAAGCAAAGCCAGCCAACTGAACGATGGTGGGACTGTAATACATGACAGTATTGATTCCCACAAACTGCTGAGCGACCTGGCAAATGATGCCTGCAACAAGCCCTCTTCTGACAACTACGCTATTCAAAGCTTTCCTTAACCTACCGAAGAAGCTATTTCCACCGATAGAACCTTCCTCGGCGATTTCAGCTTCGACGGATTGACGCAGAGCCTCAATTTCTCTGTCAACTTCATTGGCAGGGTATATCTTTCTCAAGATAACAGCAGCTTCCTCTTTCCTATCCTGTTAGATAACAAGAAGGTAAAGCTTGCACATCGAAGAACATGAAGAAAAAGAAGAACAGCAAAAAAGGGAAATTGTAGTAAAAAGTAATACACAACCTTCCTATATAGCCATCTAGGCGATTCAGGAAGTGACCACATTAAGAAAAATTGAAGTACTGCGGGAATTCCTGCAACCCCAAGCATCCAGCGCCAAGTACCTGGTGCCTGAAAAACAGAAGTGAAATTTTATCTCTGCTGTAACTGTAAGAGATCTTTACGTGTAAGAGTTAATCTCAGTCATATCAGAAATTCAGAATCCTATAGAACCTTGGTGAATGCTAAATTTATAAGGTAAGATACAAATTGTCCTCCTGTTATAAGTAGTCCATTCATGCTCACGAGCGCGCCTCTGATTTTTGCCGGCGAAGCTTCAGAAATGTAAAGTGGAGATGTCATAGAAGCCATCCCAACCCCAAATCCCACAAAGATCCTCCCCAGTATTATGATTCCAGGAGTAGGTGCAACAGCCATTACTAGAGCACCGATGAAGAATAACAAATCAGCAAATATAATTGAAGGTCTTCTTCCGATTCGATCATTCAACCATCCACCAAATCCCGCACCGATAATAGCTCCAGCCACGGCCATGCTCACAATGGTTTCCTACACGACAAAGGAACATATCAAAGTTATGTGAAATTATATGTAAGAAACCAATATTAGTTGCTGACAATATAGGGAAGTTTACCTGCAATACAGTGCTTCTATCAACAGAGTTAAAGTCATCCCTAATGTAAAGAAGAGCTCCAGATATAACACCTACAATTCGCAATTATAACCGGGTCGTTAACTAAAGATTCATAACAAATCTGCCATTGCTTATTGCATGAAGAAATTAAAACATAAGGAAATTAAGGAAACAAGTGTGGAAGGTTATGTCAGGTTTATTGGAAACAATTTGACTGGAAATGAACATACTCACAGTATGTTACCTGTATCATAGCCAAAAAGCAAGCCACCTATGCCAGCGGAAAATGCAAGGCGAAGTATATATGGTTGCTTCCATGTCAAATTTAAGCATTCCTTAAACTCAGTTTTCTCCGCTTTGTGAATTCCACCCTCCATTGCATCTGAAAAAAATATTAAACTGCATGAGAAAAAACAAAAACATGTCATGAAGCATGTCAGAAAAGGGAAAAGAACAATATTGTCCAGAATGTAGAACTAGACAGTTGATACAAACTCAACTCAAGTAAAAATAGTGGCTGTGGTTATCATACACCTTGAAAACAAAATATGTCAGAATCAATCTGACATTTATGGAATGTTTTCTTCATAGAAATAACTATTATTCCATTCATGGTGGTGGAATGGTTGTGCTTAGACATGGTTCAAAGAATAGGATTAGAATTAAAATTCATAATTCCTATTACTTTAGTATCCATTTTTCTCATCAAACCCAGTTATGGTTTTTATGACCTATCAGATTTTTTATTTTTCAGAAGAACTCTTTATCTCTTATTTATTACTTAATTTTTTGAATCAAGCATACAAATGAAAATGGAGTATATAATTCCCTTCCTTTAATCAAACTAAGTAATCATATTCATGTAATTGTATTAAATTTCTAAAATAATCAATCTACTCTTGGTCAAAATGCATTCCATGAAACAAATGTACTATTAATTTTTCTGAAATAAAAAATATATTGCTAATCAATAGTTATTGACCAAGTAAGTCTAACTACCCATCAAAAAATCATACAATTTAAGATGGCATGAAGCTACAAAAAAATAAAAGAAATTATCCACATGTTAAGGTAACGACGGACAATATAACGACTAAAGATGAGGAGAATCGAGGAGAAGGTAAGAAAGAAACTGAGGAAACAAAGAAAAATTCTGCTGTTTGCCCAAAAAAGAAACTTTGTTAATAATAGAGGATTAATCCTCAAACAACTAACATGTATTTATATAAATTTTACACCCTCAACTCAAGGAAGGAAAGAAATCAGACCATATAAACAAACTCTAACCCATAAATACCAAAAATATTAAAAATATTTTAAATGCAATAAAGATAAAAATTATTAAAAATAGCAAAAATATCTTAAGGCTGCGAAAAAGACATAAATGGTGCTTTTTGGATCTGAATTCTGAGTTAATAATTATGGCCTTTTAAAATACAGGAGTCATATTGAAATGTCCTGCATTCATTATGACCTACAAACTCAACTTTGATGAAGACATCCATCATGTACTAATGAGACTACTTAAGAAGATAAACGAAAAAACCCTTTATTACTTCGACTGAGGGTAAAAACACAAAAAAGGGAGAAATTTCTTATCTCAGTCCAATACTTTCAATTTTTTGAAAATACATATACGCACAAATAATACTTGTACGATTTCTACTATTGAAATTACTAGTCAGAAATTAGCACAGCATGTGTATTTTTTATCCGTAGTGCTTGATAGACCACAAACTAATACACAGGTAAAAAGCTAACTGTTTGATATTTTAATAAGGCAAAATGAAAGAATATTTTGAAGAGTAAGCTGAAAAACTAAGGGATAATTTCAATTTTTATAGAACACAGGTCTACTGTCTACCGTACTCGGATCAACAAACAGAAAATTCAAACGATAATTTAATAGCAAAAACTAAAAGTCCTTTTTTTTTTTTGTGAAAAGTGGGTTGACCTAACCCTAGACAGAGCACAGCATAATGGCGAAAAGGATGTTTTCTCCGAACAGAAAAACGACGGCGGCCGCCAAACCTTTAATGCCCGGGAGAAAAAAAATCTCATTTGACAACTATCAAGAAGCTACAGAATCGATAGAGCCGACAACGAATAATCGAAAAAGATCTCTACAAACATGACAAAACCAATGCGATTAGACTAACCCAGTAAGTCCCCCTTCCCTCGCCGAGCCTGGTCTCTTCTCTGGTTTTGGATGAGTAAATTTTAGATATCGATCTGATTTTATCACCAACCTCGACGACAACAACAAAGCGTTTCTGCAACAGAGAAGGAGCTGAAGAACCTAAAAAGCACATTAAACAACGGAGATGATCCAGAAAAGGCAAGTGATTGAGATGGTTTAATGCGCTGCGCTGTCATGGATGGATATGGATATGGAACCAAAAGCCATGTCTAGGTTCGCTTTGCGATTGACAGAACAGCAAAATTAGCCGCAAATTAATGGTCATTAGCAGGACTTGACGCTCGGCGATTGGTGGAAGATCCATTAATCGGGCAAGGTTTATGACGTGAAATCTTGTTGAAACTCCGAGTCTGGTATTGTTCTTTATCGAGAATAAAATAAATTTAGCAAACGTGGATCATATTGTTTTTTAAATTTGCTTATTTTTATTTATTGCGATAGTTGAAATTTCTCGTGATCAGCGGCCCGGTCCACCGATCCAGTGCGTCTCCAGAAGCTTCCCGTCGCTGGCTGCGACATTTCCGCTCCGGGTCGATGGTCTTCTCGAATTCCCGCGGTGTTTACCGATATCGTTGCAGGATCTGGAACAGCGTTTCCCTTCTAAACGGATGAGAGCCCGCCACGTCGTCCATTGTTCTGATCCCGCAATTTCTTTCGCTGACGTGGCAGTCGTTCAGCGACCTTGTATATATATATTTTTCTTTGCAACCTCTTCGCGAGGTGCGGAACCCCTAAATCTAATCATCCCTCGCCCTCGTCGTTGTCTTGGTTGTTGTTTGTGTAACGCCGCTGTTGGCTGGCCTTTCCCACAGGCAGTCCTTCCTCTTTGCTTCCTCTGTTTCATTTTCCTTTTCTTATTTGTCGAGGTGTTTTTTCTTCTTTTCGATCGGCGATCTTAAATTTTTTGCGTGATCTTGTTCGACGCTAATTTGATTCCGAGAGGGTAGGGTAGATCTTCGTGCGTATATGCATTTATTTCTTTTTAATTTTTTTTCTAGTTTGAATTTGATCGTTTTGCACAAGTTTTTGCTAACTAGCTTTATTCAATTTTTTCTCCTTCAATCTGCCCATTTTTCTAGGGTTTCTTCATGAACGCCCAAGAAAGAGGAGTATCTCAGTTATTAGTAGTCAAAGTTTTTTCGTGGATTTGCTTTTTTTTGCCTGGAAGATATGGGCAACTGTTGTGACTTTTTCTTGCTGAATCTGTTCGTAATCTTAGGGTTTGTTGTTGATATTCGCAGAAGTATTCTTTTTTTGATCAACTTCGTGGATTAGACGATGTTAGAAATTGGATTTTTTTTTTTTTCCCGTGCTGTTTAGAATCATAGTATTTGGTCATGTTTTTATCTCTGTGAATCCGTAACAATGCCGACTTAATTATTTTTTGTCCTCAGGTTTTCTCGTCCTGAAAAATCAAGCAAATTTGCCAGTCGTCTAGTATTATGGCAGAGGTAGAAATTTAATCGAGGCTAGTCTAGGTTTTTCAGTAACCATTTTGCTTCTGTGTTTCATTTAATTTTTTTGTTTTTGTACTGCAGGATGGGTTCAAGGTCAAGTTACACATCTATGATCTAAGCCAAGGACTTGCTAGGCAACTTTCAACGACATTTCTGGGAAAGGCCATCGAGGCTGTTTGGTTAGCATTTCGCTCCCATTTTCATAGTTTACTCGTCTTGGAAATTCTATTTGGGGCTTTAGGGGGAAAAAGAAAATTAGAAATAATTTCCGTAAGCATTTTGCTCTCATTGATTCATCTTGCCTTTGATCGGTTTTTTTACACTTGTGGCGAAGCAAGTTTGCATGTTGCTTCACAGGGTTAAAGTTTTGGCATACATCCACTTCATGAGATATTGTGTGTGCCTGCTGATACTCAAACTCGATATTCTATTCGCATATAACATATTGATATTCAAGCTTGAGATATTTCCCTACATCTTTTCTTTCCATAGTTCCCCACAAGATTGGGCCTTAAGATTATCCAGTAGAAAAGATGGAAGTCTGGAGGAAGAATGGGAGAAAAGGATGAGGGACTGGCAGAAGCAAATAGATTTATAATGCTTGAGGCGATTGCACATTTTTTGAAATAGATGAAGGGGACAGCAGATCTTCATTATTTCCTTGCTTTTTTTCCTTTCGCTGTTTTTCTCCACAAAGGTGAAATTGGTAAAATGGTAGGCTGGAAGACAATAAATGCTTTGTGCTACTTATTGAACAAACAGAAAATATTTAGTTTTGGATGTCAAAATCAAACTAACCATGATTTATATTGCAAAAGACCTGGACAATCTCAATGAATCTGTTAGCTATAATCAGTTCAATTCTTGATGTTTTTTGAATTTCTTGGGATCTTGCAATCTACAGAAAAATCCTATTGAGTTTTGAGACTGCAGATTTTAGGACGTGCCAACATCTTCTTAATTGTGCACGTCAACCTGTTTATGAAGTTGAGTTGGCCAATATAAAATACAGAAACAATTTCTTGAATGAATTCACTAATTGGTAATTGCTCAAGTGAACTTAAGGAAACAGAAACTCCTAATACACACTAAAACTTCTGGAATCTGAAAGTCTGTTTGACTCAATCTTTTATAGTCATGGGAAAAGTGTGTAAGCTACCATGCTAGTATAAGGTATTGTTTTTTTACCACCTTGGTCACATTTTTTGGGGTGTGCTTAACAGGCATACTGGTCTCGTAGTATATGGAAAAGAGTATTACTTCTCAGGAGGCATTCAACAAGATACAGCTGGAAGGACTCCGTATGGAACTCCAATGAGGGTTGTGGAGTTAGGCGTGACACATGTTCCTGAGGACGTATTTGTGTTGTACTTGCAGGAGATTAGTCCACGTTTCACAGCTGAAACTTATAACCTTCTGACCCACAACTGCAACAATTTCAGCAATGAGGTAGCACAGTTTCTTGTTGGTGCCACTATTCCAGACTACATTCTTCAATTACCTAATGAAGTGATGAACAGCCCAATGGGTGCACTATTATGTAAGCTCTTAATCTTATTTTATTTTTCCTTTTAGATTCGCTGTGTTATAATATAATACCCAAGATTTGTCCTTTAAGGCTTACCATAGAAACATTAGAATGGAGGTCCCTCCTATTGTATTACCTATGTCCTATAATTTGCTGATGAAGGTTCTGAAGCCAACTTTTACTAGTCATGTTGACAAATACCTAGGATGGAAGTTTTAGACCAAAGTTTTACTCTGGAAAATTGCATTCAAAAAATTTGGTTGACTATGAACAAATAGATAGATCAACATCAGTTGACTAGTCATACTGATTCTGGACCTGCTTTCTTTTTTATTTTCATTCATATCTTCAATAGAAAGCTCATACAATGATCATCATGTTTCAGTTCCAATGCTCCAGCGACTGGAGACTACTCTCAAGTCCGGTGCTGTGCCTCAAACTCCTCAGTTCTATCCTCTCTCTGCTGCCCAGTCTGGTGCTGCACCTCAAAATCCTCATTTCCATCCTGTCTCTGCTCCCGCCAGACCTGTCACGAGTGTTGCTACTTCAACCCTGACCAAGGTGGCCGTGAATGAACAAACGACCATCAAGAGCGTCGATTCAAAAACATCAA
Organism: Zingiber zerumbet; assembly: GCA_037833815.1. Classification (NCBI taxonomy): domain Eukaryota; kingdom Viridiplantae; phylum Streptophyta; class Magnoliopsida; order Zingiberales; family Zingiberaceae; genus Zingiber; species Zingiber zerumbet. The sequence continues at coordinate 873 of JBBMJZ010394088.1, read as the reverse complement.
CCAAGACATCTGAGAAAGGTAATGCAGAATCAGCTGCGGCAAAATCTGTCAAAGAGCCCGAGTTGGGTGATCCTCTTGGTGAGGCTCGCAGCAGGGCCCAGGATGAGATCACCAAGGAATTTGCTGCAATTATGGCAACCGGTACACTTCGTGCAAGTGAGGCTGCTGCCCTAGCAACCAAAAGGGTTATGGAACGACATGGGCGTTTAAATGCCTCAGTTCAGCAAGGATAAGGTTTAATTACAATTAACTCATACCATTCTTTGGAAGCAGCCATGTAATTTGATTGCCACTCTTTCATGTCTCTGCTGGTATCTGTTAAGAGATTTAATATGCTTGATTCACTACTTTAGAACAACTATAATTGCCTACTTATCTTACTTTCTATCTGTTCCTAATTACTAGCAAAGCCAGTATGATACAGTTTTCTAATTTCAATTTCCTGTTTTCTTTTGGGTATTTCTATATACTGTGGACATTTGGTTTTTGTAACCATTCGACGTATCAATCAGACTGCCGGATGCCACTAGTCCAATTTGTGTGGATGCGCGCCGATGTTTATTAGATTAAGTGACGATTTCGAGGGATCCAATGGGTGTTTGCTCTTTCTTGCAGTCAGATGATGAGTGTACAAAGAAGCATTAGGTATTGTATCTCTAATAGTTAAACCTCTTTATAAATTTTTTTGTCATTTTTAATATGTCATATTAAAAGTAAAAAAATCTATTATTCTCTTCATAATCAAAAAACCTCCATATAACTTTTTTTTTTATGGGTCTTACATTACAAATGACATATCTTTATTTATTATTTTTTCATTTAATATCTCTATATAATTTTTACTTAATATTTTATTTAATTCTCATCTTTAAT
>JBBMJZ010394058.1:0-14190 GCA_037833815.1 Zingiber zerumbet | reverse complement strand
CCCTCCAAGACTGACATTTCAATAATGACAACATAATATATATATCACTATTAATAATTTAATATTATCATTATTAAATCAAGGGTAATATGGTAAAATATCATATTAGGTTATGTACTAAAACCTCTAAATAAATGAGATTTTACTAGATTACCTAAATTGAACCAAACAACCAATGATTATGTTTCATTCCCTATAACCTTGGTTATGTGATTACTTAGTAATCACATAACTAAGGTTATATACCATAACTTGAACCAAACGCACCCTGAGGGTCTAGGCCTAAAGTAAATAATATTAAACCATTATAAAAATATCAAAAAGCTTTTCGATCTTACGGTATCTACTTCCTTTAACTTCATTGAGGTGTAAGTCTTTTCAAGTAAATGCATAGGAAATCATATAGGAACGTTTCAACAAATGCCAAACGTTCGCCTTGCTTTAACCTATGAAAGAACACATTACTTAACAAATTAAGTAAAGATATTTGTTTGAGGGGGAAATGTAAAACTCATACCCCTACTTGCATAAAATCTAAGAAATATGAATTAAATTTAAGAAAAATGGTGACGGAGAAGGTTCAAAAATTTGATGTGATGGAGGATGTTGATGTAAGATAACTTGAGTTTGAGTTGAACAGATAAACGAAATTTTGTAAAAAATATATAAAATTTAAATTTAGCTAAATTACTATAAATTTACTACATTTTTATTTTTTGAAAAGGAAAGGAGAAGTAATTAATAATTTAAAGTAATTTTAGCTAAGTTAGAATAATTTTGGCCAATATTAGTATTGAAGCAATTTTGCTAAAAAAAATTATTACGATACTGTTGGACATGAAAACTAGAATAATTTTTGGATAGAAAAATTAAGTTGAAGTATTCTTTATTTTTTAAATATGATAATACTAAAATTAGAACCCACTTTTTCTATTGTAAAAATGTCCCATTTTTTAGGGCCATATGCGGTCAACGGGTCAACGAATGGTAGACCAAACCGTTAAACCCTAGCATCATAGTACGGAGAATCATAATTCTTTGTAGAATCGTCCTCTCAGGACGGTCTAGTGGTTAGCACATGAAGTGATGTTATTATGAGGTCTGAGATTTGAATCTCGATATAGCTGAGGTAAATATCTTCCTCATGCACTAGTCATTATTCAAGAAGCTAATAGCCACTCGTGATTTAGTTTTTCCGTGTTGACCCTGAAACGGGTTGATAAAGACACTAGGATGAACACAGTCGCCTTTTGCCATCACAATTCTACATAGAATTGATTTAGAATTAGAGTCAGATCAATCGAAATCGGATTATAGAAACGTATGATCTGTCCAAAATTCTAAAAATTTAATTTAATATTGAATAGATAATTAAATACTAAATTAATTTGTATTTAGTTAAAATTATCTTTAAATAAATTAAATTAAATTAATATTAATGGAATGAAAATATATAGAATAAATAAATATAGTTTATGTATAATTTTTAAAATTTAAAATAAATTTGTATATATTTTAATGAGATAATCGAATAAATTAGAGGAAGTTTATTTAAAATATCTCATCTTAAATTAGGAGAAAGCCTAAACTTTAGAACCTTCACTGTGCCGTCACTTTTCCCTTCCACACTCCCGTGCCCTCTCCTCGCCCGATCGCCGCTCCTCCTCTCACCCACTGCTGCAGCCGTCGCCGGCGCCGACGCCTTCCCCTCTTCTCCATCCAAGCAGCCGGCGTCTTCCTCTCTTCCCCATTGCAAGCCTCCGCACCGCTGGTGTCGTTCCGCCGACGAGAACGCCTCCGTTGTCGCTGCTCACCAACGAGGGTCCCTCCGCTGTCGCCGCCCGCCTCCCGCCGACGAGGATGTTGTCCGCCTGTCCGTTGTTTCGGTTGGGTGTGAAATCGTTTGTAACGTGAGATCGGTAAGATTTCATCGATTCTGTACGATTTCAACGAGTTTATTTCGATTCTACTGCAAACTTCGATCTCAATCAATCTCGGATCGATTCACTGCTTCCAGATCGTAGGATCTCGATTTTGTAAACAGTGCCTAGCACATCTCTTTTTGTCCTCGCCTCATCTCCCGGCGATCTGACCTCCTCCGCTTGGGATGGTCACTTGCCGTTCTCCAGAGGTAATCTTGCGCCTGGACTTTCGTAGGTAAGTCTTCACTAGCGGGCGCGCTCTGGGTTGATGGATTTCGGTGACAGCGTCGACGGGAGCCCGGACGAGCCAAAGACTCCCAACAGGGGTAGATCGAAGAAGACTAAGAAGGCAACTGAAAGCCTATTGAAGCAGAGTAATATTCATCTGAAAAAAGTGGTTCCCCTGTGAAAGTTTTTCACTTTGCTGGTTTTTGATTGGGACTTTTTTTACGTGTTTCTTTGCAGAATCGCCTGCTGAGTTATTCGCTGAGAACAAGAACATAGCTGGATTTGACAATGTAAGCTGTAACAGTAGCTGCATCCATTCCGTTATTTCTTTTGACGTATTATTTTTGCCTTTTATTTCTGATGGGCAGTTTATTTTTGATCAACTTATAAGTCTTTTATCAAGTGAACATCTTTTTCCCCACCAGCCTGGGAAATCATTATACACTACTATTCGAGAACTTGTGGAAAATGCTCTTGACTCTGCTGAGTCAATTTCTCAGCTTCCAGATATTGAGTTAGTAATGTAAAATTTTTTTAAAAAAGTAAAATTCCTTAGAGTAGTTTGGTTCAGTAGTCAGACAATTATACTAAAATGGTTATTTATCTGATGCTATAGAGAAGAGATCACTAAGAGCAAATGCAATACGATGATTGGTCTTGTTAACGGGAGCGTGTGGATGAAGAACCTTATGATGATTTTGAGTCTGCTAAAGCTCGTGAGGTACGTTTTCTGATGTTCTAATACCCTTCAAGACAGCTACTTAACTTCAAAATAGACTTTCATCCAGCAATATGAAGTATCAAAAGTGCTTTTCTACCTTCCAGATCTTGTTTAAGCACATATTCCTTTCACATCCATTGTAGAAACGTCTTGCTAAAGAATCCCGTATGCAAGAAGTTCAAGCTAAGAACCTTACCATTAAGAAGAAGCTGAAAGAACTTCCAGTTACCAAGAGTGGAAAGGGTCGAGGAGAATCATCATTCTTCAAAGTAACCTGTAAGGTGGCATTTGCAGTTCACAACTCAGGACATGAATGGAAAAAATGAGTTTTGAGTAGCTTAAAATTTGTGCATCAAATGGGATTCTCCACTCCCGGTATATGTTATCAAAGATTTCACATGTTTATGGTTGTTGTGAGTTTTGTTTTATAGGACAATGGGAGAGGAATGCCACATGATGAGATACCAAACATGTTTGGAAGAGGTGTGATTCTATTGATATGTCCAAAACTTCATGCCAGACTTACTGTTTTCACATATTTATAAGGTTGCATACTTAGATTTGAATGAATGTGAACCATGCTGACTTCATTTGGTTTATTACAGTTCTTTCTGGTACAAAGTATGGTTTGAAACAAACTCGTGGGAAATTTGGACTTGGTGCAAAAATGGTACGCTTTGCTTCTTTTGCATCACTCTTTCACATTGTAGAGCATGGTAAATGATTTTTAGTTATACTCATAGATGCTTGTTTCCTGTAATGATAGTCCTTTTTGAAATAACCATGAAGGTTCTTTTAATTCAGTAATATTCCTTTACGTGAGTTCAATCTACAGGCTGCTGTAGCCATATGGAGTTTGAACCAGAAATATGATGTCGACAGTAATGAAACCCCTTTCTTCCAGAGCATGATTTATGTTACATTCCTAATTGTAATGTTACATTCTTTGGTTATGAATAAGATAATTAATTTAATCTAAACAGAAAATCAACTAAATGGTAGAAAGAGATTTTTTTACTAGAATTGTAATGTTTGTTAAGGAACAATTATTTGTTAATTTAGGTAAATGTTCCTACAGTCTACACAGACATTATATTTTTGTATATAGTTAAATGATAAAAACTTTGATACTGTTTGAGATTTGATGGTGTTCATGTTATAACTAGAACCATGCTTTATGGACTTTTTATATTAAGTAATCACGTAACAACTTTTAACTTCATGATATCATTAATATTTCAATGTTTGTTAATAATGACTACAGATGCATCAAAATATGCTCGCACATATTGCCTATTTACTATGTGATGATCTTATGTATACCATCAACATTCACTTTTTAAATCATTGTTTATTTCTGGGTTATATCTATTATGTTGATCCCGACAACATTGGTTATGACTTCAATCGTGTTACAAGGTAGTTGTATAATTTTACACTTGCTGTTCTCTGATAAACCCAGTTCCAGATGTGAATTGAACCTGGGTTATGGAGGAAACATGCTGGATTATCTGGATCATGGGGGAAACAAGCCTAAAACATGGATTGCATATTCCTGGAGGGCTAAAACACAAAAGGGGAAGTAGGCAGTTTATATTGTAGAGTTAGTTATATCTCTGTGACAGTTATGTTTTAGAGTATGTGTGTGGTTACAAGTTGGTGGGAAGTTAGTGGGGAAGAGATCTCAGAATTTTTATCAAAAGAGAGTATGGTCTTTGGGCGGTGGAGAGAATTTCTCTATCAGATTCGAGTGTTCTTGTTGTATGTTTCTGATAACTCTAATAAAATTTTGTGTGTTTCTTATTCTGAGTTTCGGAACCCTAACATTGGTTCGACATGACGGATGTAAGAGGGGTTGTATGCTTAGAAGGAATGCCAAAGATGTTAGATAGGGTTAATGTTTTGGAAGGGAGGGTGGCAATGCAAAAAGTATGGAGGAAATTAGAGGTATTATGCAATGATTGACATCTGAAGTACAGCAACATGGTTCTCTTTTACACAAGATCAGCAAGCAATTAGGAACAAGGGTTGAAGCAACATCATTGAAGAGGGCATCCATTTCTGCTGATCAGTCATCTCAATCTGAGCTTCAAGAACATCAAAATGATCAATTGGAGGAGTACAGGATGCCTATTAAGAAAGTAGAATTACCAATGTTTGATGGTTAGGATTCAATGGCATGGATTACTAGGGCTGAAATTTATTTCGAAGTCTAGAATATTTCTAATGAAGTTAAGGTCAAGTTGGCACAGTAAGTATGGAAGGCTCTACCATTCATTGGAACAACTTGAACGTGCTCTCATTTCTCATTATGGAAGGCGTAGACACGAAAATCCTTTTGAAGAGTTGGCAACATTAAAACAAATTGGAAATGTGGAAGAATTTATTGAAGCCTTTGAGTTGATTTCTTCACAAGTTCCACGTCTACCAAAAAAGCAGTATATTGTCTATTTCATGAGTGGATTATAACCTCATATCCGAAGAAGAGTTTGAGCACTAAATCCATTGTCTAGAGGGCAATTAATGCGCATGGCAAAGGATGTTGAAGAGGAATTGTTAGAGGAATGGGGGATTTCACAAAAGACATTCGGGAAGGAGAAGTTATGGAGCAATTTTGGCCATGGAAGTGCTGGTCTGGGCAGTTTTCGACCATATGTTAGGAATAATTCAATTCAAAAAAAATTGGGTCAGTCTTTTCAAATGGGCAGAACTAGTACAATATCAGGATGAGGTTCCAACCAGATTCGTGACTCTAAGGAAGCTAATAACGTAGGTTCTGCATCAAATATAAATCCTTCTTTCTCTCATGCCTCTATAGCACGAAAAGGAGAAGGAGATAAGCAAGGGTTCATAGAAAAATTCAGAGGAATTCGTTCCATTTCTTACCTAGAATTATTGGAATGAAGGACCAAGGGATTATGCTTCAAATGTGGTGAAAAATTCCACCCACTTCACCAATGTACAGAGAAACAATTGAAGTTATTAGTGTTAAAAGAAAATGAAAGATTAAATTCAGATGGGGAGTTAGTGGGTCTTGAAGCAAAGATTTCAGAATATGAGGAGTTGGAGTGTAAATTTATGGGATTATTGGGTATGAATTCAGAGAGTACAAATGACAATAGAACCATGAAGTTAAAAGGCAAATTAATGGGGATTGATAGTGTGATGCTTATAGATAGTGGATCCAGCCATAATTTTATTTCTCCTCAATTAATTGTAGCTCTCGGATTGAAGGTGCAAGAAACAAGGAAATTGGAAATTAAACTTGGTGATGAGCATAAAGTGTTTACTAAAGGGAAGTGTCCCGAGTTATACATTCGCTTGGGAACTTTTTGAGTTGAAAATAGAGGCATATGCATTTTGTCTTGGGAGTTTCTTGGCTGAAAACATTGGGGAAAGTTGTAAGTTTCCTTTTCGAACAACATTACCACTAGAATCAAAATTGAATGCATCATAACAACTGAAATTATCACGAAACTGCAGTTTTCAAAGAAGGACACAGTTGCAACCTAAGCGAAGTCAACAACATGCTATCGTGTTGCAGAAAGGGTAGAGTCCTATTAGTGTGCGTCCATACCGTTACCCATACCATCAAAAGGAGGAAATTGAAAGACAGGTTCAAGAAATGTTGCAATCGGGGTTTATTCGGCCTAGTGTAAGTTCTTTCTCTAGTCCTGTTTTATTGGTAAAAAAAGAAAAATTCATCATGGAGAATGTGTGTAGATTATACAGGATTAAATAAGGTCACAATTCTAGATAAGTACCCTATCCTTGTGGTAGATGAACTACTTGATGAGTTATTTGGAGCTATGATTTTTTTTTTCAAAAATTGACTTGAAATCGGGGTATCATCGTATTAGAGTAAAGGAGGAAGACATTCATAAGACTGCATTTCTCACACAATGGATGTTATGAATTCTTAGTTATGCCTTTTGGGCTTACAAATGCCCCTGCAACCTTTCAAGCAACAATGAATGATTTATTTAGACCGATCCTTCGTAAATTTATACTGGTTTTCTTTGATGATATTTTAGTGTATAGTTCTGATTGGCCTACACATTTGTCTCATCTTTCTATGGTGTTGGAAGTTCTTCTTAAGAATCAGTTTGTGGCTAACTCCAAGAAGTGTAGTGCACTTCCAAATTTTTTCAAGCCTTTTGAGATTGAGTGTGACGCTTTTGGAAGAGAAATTGACGCTATATTAATGCACAATAGAAGACCAATAACTTATTTTAGTAAAGTTTATCAGAAGGAAATTTGTCAAAATCTGCATATGAAAAAGAATTGATGGCTTTGGTTTTGTCTGTGCAACATTGGCGTCTATATCTTTTTGGGAGACCTTTTATAGTATATACTCATCAAAAGAGCCTTAAACATTTACTATAGCAGCGGATCATAACCATAGATCAACAATGTTGGATGACCAAGTTTTTGGGTTACCAATTTGAAGTTATTTACAAATTAGGTCCGGAAAATAAAGCTGCTGATTCATTATCCAGAATATGGAGAAGGTGAATATCACATTTTAGTGTCTTACCCTATATGGGAGGAAGGTGAAAATCTTATTGAAGAAGCTAAACAAGACCAATTGCAGAAAATTATGATTGATTTAACCAATAATCCAAATTCTCATCGAGGTTTTGAGATGCGACAAGGAGTTCTATACTATAACATTAGATTCGTTATATCTGCTTCATCTCCTTCGTTACAATTACTCCGAAAGGAATTTCGTTCTTCCCCTTTAGGAGGACTGTAGGTTGACAGGTAATCTTTATTGGATAGGTATGAAGCATTGTGTACAAGAGTTTGTGCAGTCTTGTGATATGTGCCAAAGACAACAATCGTTCTTGGAGGACTGCTCCAACCTTTGCCGATTCCGGACCTAATATGGGATGGCATCTCTATGAACTTTATCACTGGGCTTCCTCGATCAAGAGGATACGAAGTTGTTTTTGTTGTGGTGGATCTAAATATGCATATTTTATTATGTTGAAACATCCTTATATAGCCAAGACAGTAGCTGAATTGTTTTTTTGAGAAATTATACAACTCCATGGAGTTTTTAAATCCATTAATTAGTGACCGAGATACATTATTTGTTAGTCACTTTTGGAATGAAATCTTTCGGGTGCAGGGCACAATGCTTAAGATGAGCTCTTCCTACCATCTTGAGACTGATGGGCAAACTGAAGTCTTGAATAGATGTTTGGAGGGATATTTGTGTTATTTTGCTTCTGAACAACCTAAAAATTGGGCTTACGGGATCCCATGGATAGAATTATGGTATAATACTTCTTTTCATATATCTATTGGTAAAACTCCTTTTGAAGTAGTTTATGGTCGAAAGCCTCCTACTTTAACTCGTATCTGAACAAATGAACTAAAGTTTGAGGCAATGGCAAGGGAGTTATTTGACAGGGATGAGGCTCTCCTTCAACTTAAATATAATCTTTCCAGGTCGCAAGAATATATGAAAATATATGCGGATAAAAAGAGGAAATCACTATAATTTGCAGTAGGAGAATGAGTATTCCTTAAATCAAGGCTCCACAAACAGCACACGGTTTCTAGGAGGATTAATTAAAAATTGGCAGCAAGATATTATGGATCTTTCCAAGTTATTGTAAAATATGTAGAGATTGCATATAAGATCAAACTCCCCCCTTATTCTCGAGTTCATCCCGTCTTTCATGTATCATTACTTAAGAAAGCTATTGGAAAGTATAATATACAAGCAGATCTTACCCATCTCGAGTCCATCCCGTCTTTCATGTATCATTACTTAAGAAAGCTATTGGAGAGTATAATGTACAGTGGATTGGAGGTAACACTTGAAGATGATGTGGAACCCAAATATGTGATTGCTAGTATAGGCATTGTTTATAATGGCGAAGTGATTCGTCAATGGCTAGTCAAATGGAAGGGCAACGACATGTTGACACAACGTGGGAGGATGATTTCACTCTTAGAACTCAATTTCCTCATTGTAGCCTTGAGGACAAGGCTAGAACAATAGTAGGTGGTAATGATAGAAACCCAGTTCCAGATGCGAACCTGGGTTATTGAGGAAACATGCTGGATTATCTGGATCATGGGGGAAACAAGCCTAAAACATGGATTGTATATTCCAGGAGGGCTAAAATACAAAAGGGGAAGTAGGCCGTTTATATTATAGAGTTAGTTATATCTCTGTGGCAGTTATGTTTTCATGTTTTAGAGTATATGTGTGGTTATAAGTTGGTGGAAAGTGGGGAAGGGATCTAAGAATTATTATCAAAAGAGAGTACGGTCTTTGGCGGGTGGAGAGAGTCTCTATCAGATTCTAGTGTTCTTGTTATATTGTTTCTGTTAACTCTAATACAATTATGTGTGTTTCTTTATTCTGAGTTTTGGAACCCTAACATTCTTTGTGCCTTCTTCTAACTTGAGTTTTGTATGAATGGAGGATAACAGGCTCTGATTTGGTCCAAGATGAGCACAGGACTTCCTATTGAGATTGTCTCAGCTGCAAGAGAACAAAATTATGCATCCTTTTGTCGACTAGACATTGATATTCATCGGTAATACATTGACCTAGAATGATTACTGGTTAAAGAAATTTATATTCTTTCCCTTTGGAGTTTGGAGTTTCTGTTTGTACATCAGCTGCTGACACAGGCCAATATTTGGTATGTTTGCTTCTCAGAAACATTCCCCATGTCCATTTACATGAAAAAAGGGAAAATAAAGATAAGTGGCATGGCGCTGAAATTCAAATTATCATCGAGGGAAACTGGACTACTTATCGTGTATGCTTCTTGCATATCTATTTTAGTATTTGGAAGATTATATCTTTCATAAACAATGAATTTGAAATGATTTATTTGTTAATATTTGAAAACTGTGTTTGCTGTATACAGTCAAAAATAATTCACTACATGCGACAAATGGCAGTGATCACCCCTTATGCTCAGTTTCTTTTTAAATTTATCACGGACTTGTCTGAGTAGGTTCCATTTCCATAACAGTTGATTCTGTTTGTTCTCAATATTTTGATTGACAACTCTTCTTTGTTTGGTTACAGTAAAAATGTGACAATAAGATTTGCACGAAGAACAGATGTAATGCCTCCAGCGCCTATTGAGACAAAGCACCATCCCTCTGCTGTTGATATACTACTCATCAAACGCCTTATTGCAGAAACCTCAAAGAAAACTCTTCAGCAATTTCTTCAACATGAATTCATCAATATATCCAAGTCATACGCTGAACGTTTAATTGGTATAAATTTGAGTTTGTTGTCTATTTATGGATGAAGCATGAATTCGATAAAATTGCTACTGGAAGGGTTTTTTTTATCCCTTTGTCAGTTTATACTTACAAAACCTGATTGCTTCGTTTTTTCTGTGCAATAAGGTACTTTGTACCATTTTGGAGCTCTCATTGACATTAATTCCGTCATTTTGACATTTATTCATAAAAGGCCGTTGAGGTTGGATTTTAGCTGTTATTTCATAGATAATCTGTTATTTCATAGATAATCTGCATTATAGATGAGTTTCAGGAAAACGAAAGTCTCCTAAATCCTAATTCCTAAAGACACAGACCAAGATGATGTATGATCTAAATGGCCAAGTCAAACCTTCCAATCCTATTGCCAGACCATCCTGCTATGCTTCTTATCTCACTTTTGATGCTAGCCTGCTCATTTACGGTTACACTAGATTTTATAGTTGGCATATATGGATATATTAACTTATATTCCACACTGGGTAATGTTCCATTACATGGCATGACTAAAAGTAGCATTTTGTTTCTTTTTTCCAGGGGAAATGGGCCCTGATTTTAGTCCAAAGATGACTGCGAAAAGTCTGACATCCCAACAGATTGTTCGGATACATCAATTATTTCGACAGGCCAAATTTGATGATCCAAGTGGTGATGTGAGTAATACTTGACTTCTTTTTAGACATCAGAATTTGATCTTGATATATTCCTCATGCTCTTGTGGTGTTAATTTTTTTTTTTTGAAACGTCTCTGCTCTCCTGTATCAACAGTGTCTTAGTCCAGCAGGTGAATACAATCTTCGTCTTGGAATCATCAAGGAGCTGCAGCCAGACATGGTTGCCACATATTCAAGCAGGTCTATATCTTCCTTTGATATGCAAATTCCGATGCATTTCTTATGCTATAATGCTTATAATTCCCGAGTCAACTTGGAGCATCATGGTGACTAACTAATCATTGGTTATATACAATTTAACATTTCAATTTTTTTTAATCTTTTTGGATTTAGTTTGATCTTTTGTACTATGGATGATCTTCTAGTTCCCATTATGATATAAATTTTAATATCTATGAGTCAATTTGGAGCATTATTGTGATTGGCCATTGGGTAAACAGCTTAGTGTTTAAAAGTTATGATTCTTTTTAGGTTTAATCTTTGCTCTGTACAATATTGTTGATTTTCTGTAATTATTTTGTGAATCCAGTCCCCAAGTTTTTGAAGGACATCCATTCATTGTTGAAGCTGGAATTAGCGTTGGTGGAAAAGACGTTAAACAAGTAAGTAGTTAATCATCACTCGTGCATCTTATGTGATTATTGTGATGTTTTTCATTTTTACTGCAAAGGGATGCAATCTATACCTTCTCGTCACAAGAGTGTCAAAAGCTGTAATTTATTTGTTGTTTGCAACAAAGAACTATGTGAATTGATTACAAAATATACAGTGAGAGACACAATGCAATTGTGAGGTTTTTCATGATGCTTGACCGATGATGTTTCTTTGAGAATACTTGTGTAGATTTCCAATAAATAAACATTATATGTGCTTACTGAGTTTAACTTAATGCCTTGTTGGCATCATAATGGTGAGGCTGCAGGTGTCAAAACCATTGATCTGGGTGCTCCCTGTAAGCTAAATGTTGATAATTTAAATTACACTCTAACAAGGATATTTTCAATTACTAATGTGTGGTATATTGCCCTATAATTTCTTTGAAAATGTGAATTGGTGTTGTTTTATACAGTTGCAATGAAAAGGAATTCACTCTCTTTTTCAAAATAGGGTCTCAATATATTCCGGTTTGCAAATCGTATCCCACTTCTTTTTGAGCAAGGAGCAGATGTTGTCACGAGAACTGCAATGAAAAAGATCAAGTCAGATTCCTGACCACAATATTGAATGTGCATATTTCCATCTTTTTCTTCTCATGATTGCCTATTTTCATGTTCCTTTTAGTTGGAGTACTTACAAAATTAACCAGATGCAAGATAAAATCGGTGTCTTTGTAAGCATTGTCAGCACAAAAATACCATTCAAAGGAACCGGAAAGGAATATATTGGAGATGATATTACTGAAATCTCTTCAGCTGTCCAGGTACTAAAATTTTAGTTCATATATCATAAGAGGAAATAAACTGATATCTATTTATCTGCACATGCAATACATGCAGTCTGCTATAAAACAATGTTGCCTTCAACTGAGATCTAAAATAGTGAAGAAACTTCAAGCCCGGGAACAACAGGAGAGGAAGCGCAACCTGACCAGGTAATATAAATATTGCACAGGATTCTTGCTTCACACGGTTGTTGATTACTTATTATTATAGAATCAGCATAACCAATTTGTTTCCTAACCTTTTCTTCTTTGTATATATCACGAGGTCCATCTGTTTCTTGTATGATAGTGTTGAATATTATTCCATCCTGGTTGCTCCAGATACCTGCTTTGTTTTGTATGACTTCGCTACCGAAAGTAAAATGTTTTTCTTTTTCTTTTTTTGAGGGAATCCATAAAATTGCGAAGTTGTGGTCTTAAAAAAAAACAGGTTTAGGAAAGTTGTGGCTTCTGTGATGAGCTTCTCAATTCCTTACTGATGTTTTTGTTTTTGCAGGTACATTCCTGATGCTTCAAGAGCCATAATGGAGGTCCTCGACGAAATGGCTCAGAATTACAACCCAAAGAGGCACCGTTATGACAAGGATGATGATGAACTTGTAAGTAAAGTTGCATCCCAGCAGATAACCGAAGCTACTTTTCGAGAAAACCTCTCGCAATACGTTGAACAGGTAGTCTTTTATTCTCTTCAGCTGCCATTTTGAAATGATCTACTGGTATGTTGAGAAGTGTTTGTCATCTGTCACCACGACCCTCGTTTACTCGTTGCCTTAACATCATTCAGGTGGATTACGAGATGGCCCTGGAATACGCGACGCAAACTGGAGTCATCGAGGAGCCACGCGAAGACATTTATTTAAGCTCACTCGAAGGTTTGTTCAACTGTGTCGACCTTCATAGCCCCGTCTTCATTTTTAGATTAGCGACTTAGCTCATTAGTCATTTCTTCATTGATATGTATCTTGAGAAATAAACATTCCTCCGCCGTTGTGCATTGCTTGGATCCGATCGGATCATGTTGTACGAGACAGATTACAACGTTTTCTTATTTAATTATCGAAAGTTGTGGATTCAACAAATGACTTTTCTCTCTCGTGGTTGGTTTAATTTAATTTCACAATACCCCATAACCCTGGCGCTGCGGTAAGACGAACTGCAGATAATTCGGTTTGATTGCCATGCAGAGCGTTACACGCATGCATTTCTCGAATTACTTGGACAGTCAGGCTGTTGTGTCAGGAGCCGGATTTATTTGATCGGCGAATCAATGGGGAAGGCCGCTCATCTCTAGAACTAGCTGGATGCAAGTTCGATTCCCACATATATAGATATATGAAATTAGCTGCTATAACGTTCTGGTTTAGACATGTTATAACAATTACAATTTCATATTTGCTATAATGTTTAGATTTGTAGTCTAATCATATTATAGCAATTACGAAATCATAGTTACTACAGCATGGTTAGACTAGAACGTTGTAGCAGTTATGATTTTGTAACTGCTATAACGTATTGGTCTTACTATGTTACAACGACTACGATTATTGTAGTAGTTATGAAAGTATAGCCGTTACAATAGGACATTGCTACAGTAGAAAAATAGTTTAGGATTTTTTTTAAATTCTAAAGTGGTGCTGCTACAGCAGAAAAAGGAATCGACAAAGTGTACAATGAAAATCACTTATAGTCGTGCAACGAGAATTGGGGAGCAGATAAGCTCTCTTTATATATATATATGAAAATATTACCCTGCGGCATGTATTCGTGCGGATCGGTGCGGTAGATCGATCCATTGATCGATTCAACATGACTCAATGGATCGATTCAGTAATGTTGAATCGTCTTCTCGCGTGCGATGGATCGATCCAACGGGGTTTGGATCGATTCAGCGTTGCTGAATCGATCAGTGGATCGATTCAGACCTCGTCTCCACTC
>JBBMJZ010394007.1:0-14197 GCA_037833815.1 Zingiber zerumbet | reverse complement strand
TTGATAGCGTCTCGTGTGAAGAGGAGAGAAGATGATTCCTCCTATTAGTATAGCTTCTCTTGAATCTTTGAGCTTCTGCCTGCCCGTTGATCAATCTAACTCAAGTCATGACCCCCCTTGATTGCCTATAAAATTATAAAATAATATTAAAATTTAGAGAAAGATCATAATAAGCCTTGTAAAACATGATATAAAATAGCATTTAGGCATACGAGAGGATAAAGTGATAAGTTTAAGAGCAAAACTAATGCTCAAAATGTTAATTATCAAACTCTACAACTAATAAGAAAAATCATCTCATGCCTTGTTGGAGTCAACTCTCTTTAGGCAAAGCCATGAAATGTCTCACTAAAAGATTTAAAGTGACCATGACTGAGAAGGCTTCGTTGACACACACTGCTTGGGTCTTCAAGTGAGACTGGTGTGACTTCTACGGAGAGGAACAAGTATTAAAAGAAAGTTTTTGATATTTCACCTAACATTTGTTTAACAATGAACTATGATAGCAACATAATAACAATGGAATAACTTCTAATGAAAAAACAATTGATATAAAATAAGTTGCAAAGCACAAAACTTTAGAAGCTTAAACGAGAACTTCCATCAAGCCATCACTTTCTTCTCTCATCTTTAACCAAATCATTATGTAAGTCAATGTTCTTAATCTTCACATGTTCTTCACACCCATCTTTTTTGGACTTCTCAATTTCTACTTTCATGGTATCTACTACTTCTTTACCCTCCTTATCTTCATATATCCACTTAACAATTTTCGACGAGCACCATCAAGCTCACCCTTTTGGCTACAAAGACATAATTTTTTCTTCTCCTTTAACTCATCAAAACCACAACCATCCAAATCAATACTTGTCTCTAGAAAATTGATGTCCTTCCCCTTCATGTCTGAGTCAACCCAACTCGAATTGTCTATTGTTGTCGCCTCAACTGTCTCCTCATTATGGCCATTTCCATTAAAGAAGGCTTTTTTATGGTGCTCCTCGTGCAAATCTGACGCAAAGTAGTCGAGCACAATGACTTCGTCTCCTAAGTCTTACTCTTGCGAGGGTTTTCAATTATTCTCACCGACGTTAGGGCCCATCAAGATCTCCTAATCACATAACCCAAGATGGCATTCCATGGCCAGTGTGGCGCTCAAAAGCAAAAAGACGAATAGACAAAGAGGGAGGAGATCAAGAGAGGAGAACAAGGGTAATATGACGTTATGGTGCTGGTTTTCAGATGGTAGAGGAAGGAGGGTAAAATAAAAAATGAGCTAGAACTTTTTTTTTTGGATAATTCCAAAATCAAGAATTGAAATAGGGAAAACCTAAAATCATCTATGTTTTGATAAATTACCGTTTAACAAATATGGAATATGTTGATATGATAATAAATAAATGAGGAATTTCTCCCTACTTCTATAAAAAAAAAACAGAATTTTTGTTTTTTAATTTTGTCCAAAATTATTTATTAATAGTTATCCTTTTTAATTTTTTTAAAGAGTTTTATGATTTTTTAAGTATTTTTTATTTTAAAATTTCAAATTTTTAATGGTGCATTTTAAAGAATTATTACAAGGAGGCTAATGCCCTAACCAGAGGCTAATGCCCTAACCAGAAAGCTGCGCTTTTGCTTCCCTCGCCCACTCGCTCGCAGGCGTCGGCTTCCTCTACGCCGGCCGTCCTTCACTCTCAATTGCACTTGCTACGGCGTTCGCATGCGCTAGTACTTCTCTCCGGCGTTCGCTTCCCTTTTCCTGCACTGAGGACGCCCCACTCTCTCTATAGACCTGGTGAGTGCTGGTGTTTTTTTGGACCATAGGCGATGGAATAGAGCGCAAAGAATCATTTTTTCCAGAGAAAACTTGAAAATTTGAAGGCAGGTTGTGGAACGGAACAATTTTGGGCAAACCGTGAGTTCCATACTTGTTGCAAGTCGCCGTTCCTTTCCTTTCGACGCCGCCCGTCGTCGTCTCAGGACCTGCATCCTAACTCCTCGATGCCGGAGTCTTCGCCACCGCTCGTTAACGCGAGCACGTCCAACCGAAAGCATAAGAAGGTGAAGCCTTCCAAAAGAGAAGCAGCGCCGGAGTCAGATCAGTTCGATTCGCTAGCCTGGAACGACTCTCTTCCTTCTGAGGACCCCTTGTTTTTTATCGAGGGAAGCAGCGAAGGAGGTTCCTTTCTCCTCTCGTTTTCTATTGTGCTCTGGTTTTATAACGTTGGTTCATTTTTCTTTGTGCTCCTAGTTCTATACTGCGTGGTTCTGTTTCGTGTAGGGTTTATTTCTTTGGAGGAGATCGACGAGTCAGTGTACGGACTTATTGGAGAGGTTCCCTCTGTGGAAGATGGAAAGCGTAAGAAGCAACTTAATTATGACTTGAAGTCGAAGAAGAAAAATTGGCTAAGGAAGGAGGACGTAGAGATTGTGGAGGATGGCTCACATCTTACCAATGTGGAAGACGGAAAGAATAAGAAGAAACTTAACCATGACTTGAAGTCGAAGAAGGAGAAGAGGCAAAGGGATGGGGACGTAGAGATTGTGGAGGATGGTTCACATTTTACCAATGATGATAAAGGCGAGGATCCATCCAAAAGCAAAACGAAGAAAAGGAAGATAAAAAGGAATAAGAAAGATTCTGAAGAGAGTGAAAATTTAAAGGGTGAGTTTGTTTTGCCATTTCCACCACCTTTCTTTAAAATATGGGAAATATGGATTTGTTGATGTTGTTCCTGGCCTAGCAGACATAATCCAACAGAATTTTACTGGTGATGATGACAACAAAAAACTGATTCTTGATGAGGATGAAGTTTATGCTTGGAAAGAGTTAAGGCTTCATACCCTTCTTATCAAATCAATACGCCGACTCGGATTCAAGGAACCCACTCCAATTCAGAAAGCCTGTATTCCAGTTGCTGCTCATCAAGGAAAGGTTGGATTCTTTTGATTAGCTTCTATGATTATATCCCAACTTCAATTACTACAATCAGTATCATTTATGCATTAGCTGGTTTTTTCCTAGTTAGCTTGGTATTCTATGTATTCTTAGTATATAACTTAGTTTTGAATAGATTGATTAGTTATTTTTAAGATATGCCATTGTAGTTTAAGCCGTTTTGGGGAATTTTCCCTTTGGTCATTTCCTCATGCCTAATATTGGTTCACATATTAGCTACTGGGAATTCCCCTTCGGCCAATAGGCGTGATATTAATATTTTGGAGACTTTTCATTTTTAGAAACACTTTTTAATGATTTTTGTACTGTTTATGGTTAATCAGGATGTCATAGGTGCAGCAGAGACAGGTTCTGGTAAAACACTTGCCTTTGGGCTCCCTATCTTGCAACGCCTACTTGAAGAAAGAGAAAAAGAGGGTAGATTCCTAGATGAAAGCGATACTTCAACTAAGAAGGTTTTTCACAAAGGTCCTCTTCGAGCTCTTATTATCACTCCAACAAGGGAACTTGCTTTGCAGGTGAAATGTATATTTGATCTCTTTTGTATTGGCAATAGTAAGATTGGGAACTACCTTTTTTCTAAAAAGAAAGCTACAGAATTAAGCTGTATTTCATATATGTGTGTGTGTGGTACTTTGGAGTATTTCTTGACTAGGATACATGTTTATGAATCCTCCTTTTTGATATATATATCCACTAATAAAGCTCTTAAAACCATGTTTTAATTGCAAAACAAATCTAGGAAAATCTCACTTTTGTTCTTTTTTCCTTTTGCCATCTGTCTTCATGATATCTAAAGTAAAGTGAAAATTCATAAAAATTAACTGTGAACATTAGATGAAAACTAGTTGTACTTGTGTAGGCAAGAAATGTTAGTTAAAATTGAATGAGCCCATGAATTAAGTTTGTAGCGTTTGCTCTAATTTAAGCATTCATAACATCTTAGTTCTATATCATGATATAATTTGTCAATTCCTTAACTCACATGGCAGTAGATGTTCACCAGTCTTGCCAGCATCTTCGACCTTGCCTCGTAGATTATTGCGATGGTGTGATTTATAGCTTTATCTTGATATGTATATAGTCATTTAATAATTTGTAAACATATTGCGTTATTTCTTATATACACTTCTCTTCTTCCAGCTTCAGTTCTTGTTTTCTTAACTGTCTGTTTTGGCATTTCATCTTTCTCCCTGGACCCAGTATCTATTCTGTTATTTTCTTAATGATGTTATGAACATGTTTAAATCTGAGCTAAAAGCTAGAGGCCAACTTCTCATATACATCTCTTTTGATTTCTTCATTTTCGAAATTATTTTTCATATTTTCATATCCTTGCATTTTAACCTTACAATAGAGAGAATAGACATCTTATTCTTTTCTGTAAATTCCTTATTGCACATGCCACTTGCTTTACTTTTCATGGTTTAGAAGGTAATAAACTGTTTGATTCCCTGTACCCCTTACTTCCCAAGTGAGTTATTTGTTGAACTGCTTGCTTATTGTCTTCCTTCTAACTTTTAGAAGTACTTCAACCTTTTGTCCTTTGTTTACTCCTCTAGTAGACAGTGAAGTGCTATGCATCAATAGGCAGATTTTTTGTTGCACTAGTGTCCATTGCTTTCTCTTGCAACTTGCAAGCATATGAATTATGATATTCAAGTGTTGGTTGCCTTGAACATATGCGTTGGTCACCTTCTAGGTATCTAACCATTTGAAGGAAGCTGCAAAGTTTCTTGATGTTCAAGTGGTCACTATAGTCGGTGGAATGTCAACAGAAAAACAGGAAAGGCTTCTTAAAAGGCGACCAGAGATTGTTGTTGGAACACCAGGACGATTGTGGGAGATAATGTCAGCAGGAGAAGAACATCTTGTGAAGGTTAGTTTTGAAGTTGTTTATGTGGAATATGACCCTTGGCCACTATTGGTCAGTTAGTATTTGGATTAATAAGAGCTGTTTTTTAAGTTGTTTGGGAAAACCTGGAGTAGCATTTTCTTCCACTGAGGAACGTGGGTAATATTTTTAGTCTGTTATGTAAAATTATTTGTTTGCTGATCTTTTGGATCTGTGGTGGCCACACATATATAAAACACAGACCAGCAAAAAAAAAACTGCCTAATATTTTCCTTATTTCTTGTACTTTTAGACAATCCTCATATTTGATCCGGCATCTGTACTAGCAAGTGTTGGCTTCTCTTCAAATCTAAGCATACTAATATAGTAATATTTTATACTTGTATTACAGCTGCACTCCTTGTCTTTCTTTGTGTTGGATGAAGCTGATAGGATGATAGAGAAAGGCCATTTTCATGAGATGCAGTCTATCATAGATATGTTGCCCATGGTTAATGGTTCGTCTGAACAAAGTGCAAAAGGGACTGCAATGTGCAAAACCGTTCCAAATTTACAGCAAAAGAAGAGACAGACATTTGTGTTCTCTGCAACAATAGCATTATCTGATAATTTCCGTAGAAAACTTAAGAGAGGATTCTCTAGTTCAAAAACATCAAATTCAGATGCGCTGAGTTCTATTGAGACTCTCTCACAACGAGCTGGAATAAGGCCTGATGTTGCAGTTGTTGACCTGACAAATGCTGCAGTTTTGGCTCATAACCTCGAAGAATCCTTCCTTGAGTAACTCACTCTCCCTTTCATGCTTCATATTTGATTGGAATTTGCATTGATATTACATCCGGCAATTAGTCCCTCACTCCCTCTCTCTTCTTTTCCAATATAATGGTCTTATTGTACTAGGATTACATACTAAAATGGATACTTTGTGTTACTTGGCTTTTTTTTTTTCATTTTTCACTTTATTGAATACATTTTTATCAATGAATTGGAACTTCCTTCAATGACCTACAATTGTCTAGCAGTTGGATTATTCGCCATGAATAATGGGTGGAGGCAGGGTAATTGTTGCTGAGCTAGTATTTTATGCTTGTCTCATCAAATCGTAGGCTACAAAATTGTTGCTTTCAGATAACATTAGAGCATTATGTCACATTAATGCAAGGCTTTGCGGGCTTATTTGAGCTGTAGCATTCTGATCTTAATTATAAATATATGATGATAATATTCTCCTTTCTTGTCTGTTAACTATTACATTTCATCTTTTACTAGATCCCACTTAATTTTTTTTTCCTTTAGTTTTCATTTTTTATAATTTTTTTATGATTGATAGTGAGGTTTTTGGCTTGGTGATCCTGATGCTGACCACATACTATGGCTTGAGTGATTGCAAAGCTTGAATTTCCTATGTGTTATGAGTGGTTTTCACTGCCAAAATTTAATTTTTTATTGATCTGAGTATGTTCTAGAAGAAATGTGGTTCTTGCTTTCTTTGTTCCACTGAAACGACCTTTGAATGTGAATGATAATTACTTACATGATAACGTATCCTCTTTGTTTGTGAGCCTATATAAATCTACATTTGTAATCATGAGCATGAAACTAGAAAATAATTGATGAGGGGCATTATTCCTACATTGATAGTGGATGGAGAGCCTACCCTCGTAGGTTTCAATGAGATGTCTAGCTTTCAAGATCCTCTTGAAAAAAAAAATAAAAGAACTTTTTTGTGAGACTCTTCTAGACTGGATCATACTTCTACTTGTCCTCTAGTCTTGACCAATATACAAAAGATGCCTTCAGAATATTATGTTTAGTTTTTTTTACTGATGATTTTGTCCTTACAACTTATCATGTAACCTTGGTGGGCATTATACAACATTCTCAGTTTTCACATTATGTATTTAATATGTATCATTTGGTATATGCAGATGCAGGGAAGAAGATAAAGAGGCCTATTTATGTTACATATTAAGTGTTCATGGTCAAGGCCGTACTATTGTTTTCTGTACATCAATTGCAGCTTTACGTCGCATTTCTTCAATTTTGCGCATTCTTTGCATCAACTCTTGGACCCTTCATGCTCAGATGCAACAAAGAGCCCGCTTAAAGGTACTAGAAAATTCACAGTAATGGTATGTTTATTCTGATTATCTGATTACACTTTTGTATGTTTGGAATCATGACAGGTACTTGAATTCCTTGGACAAATGTTAATTTGCAACCAGAAATTTAGTTTGAAACATTGTTAGTTACATGAATTGTTTATTAGCTATATTTGATATTTGCAAATCTTATATATGAAGCCTCCTTTACCAATAGTAATCCTCTTCATACAATCTATTGGTATCTTTTCATACAATCTATTGGTATCATTTGGAACCAACTGTTAACATTTTGTAACATTTTAATATGTGTTTGCTTTGTGTTTGTTTTTCTTCTGTTTTGATATGATTGTTCCATTTGACATGGAGCTGTTACAGGCCATTGATCGTTTTAGTGCAAATGAGAATGGAGTGTTGATTGCAACAGATGTTGCTGCTCGAGGTCTTGACATTCCTGGCATTCGAACTGTTGTTCATTATCAGCTTCCACATTCTGCTGACGTATGTGTTAGGCTGTGCTTTTAATAAATATGCAATGTTATTCATAACTGAGGTTCTTTTTTGCGTTAGGTTTATATTCACAGAAGTGGAAGAACTGCACGTGCTTCTGCTGATGGCTGTTCTATTTCATTGATTTCTTCTAGTGATAAGACGAAGTTTTTTTCGTTATGCAGATCATTATCCAAGGTGATATTTGTAGTTTTAATTTTAGATAAATATCATGAAACTTGCAGCTTTTTGCTCTTGTCCTTTTATAGAGTTTTACCGGGTGCATCATCCTCTAGTTAATGCTGATAGTAGCATATTGAAGAATGTTGAGCTCAGTGCATCAAAGGCACATGCCTCATGTGCCTTTCGACTGAGCCAGTACAAGATGCACGAAACACAATGTATTATGAGCCAGTTAATAGGAGCTGATAACTCATCATAAAATTTCAAATAACAAGTTAATTATGATGCAAATATTATATAAGTCCTATTGCTTGTTGCATGTGCTACTATTATGTGGCATGTTTTTATGCTCTTTTCATGTCTACAGCACTGGGCTGATTCTTCAATTTTAATTATTCATGAAATCTTTTATGTGAATTTCCAGGAAAGCCTTCAGCAATTTCCTGTTCATAATGAATACATGCCTGAAATAATGAAGCGCCTTTCTCTTGCCCGTCAAATTGACAAAATTTCACACAATGTCTCCCAGGTGTGGAAAATTGTTATGTTTTCTTATCCATGTACTATTTGACTGGCATTATTGCTTCTTGTTCGTCAAAATGGGCATCGCCACTTGCTAACTTGCTTTTGTGATATGCTGTAACTTCTTATGGGTATATTGATTGTGAATAAGACATTTGTGTATTTTTCTTATTTTGAGAAAGACTTGATGAAAAGAAATATCTGAATTTGAATTCTAAGAATGCAGGCTTGTTTAATATTCTATTAAAAGTGCATGCTAAAATGTATGTCCCAAGTTCAATTTCCAATTTCTTTATCTATTTTGAACACTAACATTCAGGCTGATGCAGAGAGAAATGAGCCCAGAGATTTTTGAGTTTATAGATTTACAGTAGGCATGAATTTTTTAGAAATGATGGTCTTCACAGTAATAGCAAGATTTTCAGAACACATGTTCTACCAGAAATTGTCTGAACATTTGTCACAAGTACCAGTAGGTAGACCATCATATATTTCGGTTAGTTTTGTTAGGAACCACCTGTTCCGGAAAATATACAGATATTAACTATACTATAATACCATATGCTATATCATTGTTAATCACTCCTGTGCTTCTAATGAAGTGATTGCTGGAGGCAATGCTGACATGTGATGCTGTTTCTGCCTTTGGTAAGCTGCTTTGGTTCACCATTGCCTCTCATCCAGTGATTGACATAGGAAAAGGCTCAGATTTCTCAATGCCGATCAACAGTAATGGGCAGCCTTCATATAAAGCTAGATCCATTGTGAGTCTAAACCCATTAAACTTGTTATAACAAACTCATTCACTAATCCCAACTTGCTATCCTGTGAACTCATCTTCCTCAAGATGATGATCCATTGTGATCAATAATAGTATTTTCCTCTTCTTTTTTTTCCCTTTTTCATTTCCTTGCACCAAGTCGACTTTAACTGTCCTTGTGTCAGACGTATCCATACTAGATCTGTATCCATTTAGATTTACTCACTATTGCCCTTGCTCATATTTGTAAGACACTCCATCATGTGTTACATCTCAAGTTCTTGAACATCAATTCCCTCTGACCATTATATACTCTTTTGGTTGTTAGGTAATCCAACTCCTCTAGTTGCACAGGTTCACGTTGCTTCTCAGCCTGACATTTATGAAGTAGTTCCTTAAAAATCATCAAGCTTCTTGCGGGCATTTTGTCCATTAGACAACATCACGGTTAGCCGCTGGCAAGGTGTTTTTTTCACTTGTGCAGTACACTGCAGTATATCATATTGCAGTTAGTACACTACCAAAGTGATGAATCTCTCGTTCTGTAGCATCTTTCCATCCGGTGTTAATGATATTAAATTTTGATGCTATTGAAATATGAAGATATTAATTGAGAAAGTTTCGATTCTTAATTGTCTTTGTAAGATATTTAGTAAGAGTTTAAATTACTTAGAACAAGTTTATTTTCTTGTTTATTTACATTTTTAATGGTAATTAGTGTAGATTGTTCCTTTTCTCTGTGTAGGTAGATTCTTTGAAGTTCATAGAATTTTACTAAATTAATTGACTGATATCTAGTTTGCTGATTCTATTTTCTTGGCTGGCAGAGTTTGTTGCCTTCATTTTCTTCACGCTACACATTTCATGGAATATAATAAATGATATTCTTTGATGATAACAGTAAAAATTGGTTGTTCTGATTTAAATTCTTTAAGCTACAAATTGGTCTTAAGCCAGATAATGGATGGTATTGTCAGGATAGAATCAAGTACTTTGGCACATCAAGCACAATAATATTTCCATACCAGGTTGAATACACCTCTGAATGGTGTATTATATTTAAACTTGAAATTTCTTTTAATATGGTTTTGGTTGAGAACAATTATAGGGCTATTTATATTATTGCACCAATGAGTCCATCTCGGTTCTACTATGTTGCTGTGACAAATTGTACACCTTCATCATACCCTTTCTGTGCTCACATATTGTACAATTGATGGAGCAAAACCAAGTATCAATGATGTATTTTAGTAGTTTTCTTCACTTTTTTGCTTATATTGCATATCCAGGAAAATGTGAAGAAGAAATGGCTTATGAGAAATGCTGAATCTTTGGACTTGGTAATAGAAGAGAGCGGGAGTGAAGAAGATACACTAAAAGGATATAAACAGAAGAAAATGAACTCTGTTCAACTGAAGAAGCTACAGCAGGTTCATTCTCATTTTGATTTATGGATATGTACCACTAAAATTTTTTATGCTTTAATTTGATAAGATCTTTGGACTGGTCTAGCAATGTCATATTTTGATCTTCGTGTTTGTGTGTGAAGGAACTGAATGATCACCTGAAACGGCCTCTCCAACCTAAAACATTCTCTCGTCGCTATTTGGCTGGTGTAAGTTTCCGGTTTATTTATTCATCATTTATATATATATATTTTGGTAGTATTCATTGCAAGGCGGTTTTCAATCTTTTCTTTATTGAAATACCTATCAATCTCAATATGCTTAGTGTGATCATGTTGTACTGGATGTGTGCAATTCTGATGGCAGATTTGTTATCACAACAAGGCTTCAGACTGCCACTCCTATTGAGTCATCTAGAATGATTTCAAGCTACAATAACTCTCATATTCCAAGTTCCATAGCTCTTGCCTTCTTATTTCTCCATATCAGTAAATGACCAACTCAAAAACACAATAGAAATTGTGGGTGATAAAGAAACCAGTAAAATCTTTAACTGTTAACCAGCATGATTATAATAAACTCAGTTTCTGGCACGGTGGAAGGTGCTTGTCTTGTATTGAGTTTGACAAGTTTTAAATCTTCTGTACTGCAAGCATATATTTTTTTCTTTGATTTTTTTTTTTAAATTACATTTCTCATTAAGTGATTATATATTTATAAAACAGGTTTAATTATTAATAAATTATATATATAATTAAAATATTTTATACCTACAAAAGTTATATTTGTGACATCTTTTATTGAGTTGACAGTTCCACTAATAGATTTATCTATATTACTTAATATATTTATTGAAGCCTACCATTGCTGGTCCCAAGCCCGGATGAGTAATGGTGAGGGTAGCGTTGAATTCAAGCAAATGTCAATGAATGGACTTAATATATTTATTGAACATATAAAATGTGTTACATGCATAAAGTATAAAATATATTTCTAATGTCATTCCTGGTTAACTCGTTTAGCCGGTTCAAAGAGACTAAGCTAATGACCTGGTAGGATTACCAGTTTTGTCCATTCTGGTTTTCCAAACTGCAAAATGCAGACCAAGCAACATCATTTACCTACCGTTGCAAATTACAGCATTTTTTACCATCCTTCAAATGATCAGCAGATTGTAAGTTACATCATATGTATATGTTACAGTTAGATGGAACAGACTTTCATTCTTGATATTTTTGTTCATCTTGGACAATGTTTCCCTTAGATTGCCCAGTCGAAGGTATCTCTTTTCCTTGCATGACTTGCATAAGAGTGTTCACATGTGACTTGCATGATCTGCAAGTTGCTTATCTCCATGGAGAACCACCTGATGTTCACTGTAGGGAGAATTCCACTCACGATGGAAAAAACACCACATTTCCCCCAATACCAACTCAAAATCCCACATATATATTGGTTTTGTTCCCAATTTCATAATCTATACACATAGTTGGATTTTATTGAATTTAAAAAAATTGATGACGTCTCTCCAAAATATTTTGGGTCAACGACCCTAACAATCTCTCTTGCACTCTACATCCTCTGCAGAAGGAAAGGCAAGTCTTTTGGTGCACCCGTGATGAGCCTTGAGTTGGAATTTTATCATGGAAGACATCACTATTGAGTTTGTTTTCATATTAATACTTATTTAATGAAGAAAACAAAGGTTAATATCATTTTGATTTTAAAGACGGACAGCAAAATAAAGTTTTGCATGTTGATTGAAGCACTTCATGGAATAAATCATTTGTGCATGCCTAAAACTTTTATGATGAAGTCAGTATTGGGTAGAAGTTTAACAAGCTGGCGAATGATTAATATGCATAGGTTTGATATATGTTGGCACTTTTACACTAACCACTCAGTCTCCACCTTGAGTCTCTAGGATCTTTACTCTCTTATTTGACAAGTATTATTTTGTTATTTTATCAGGCTGGTGTTTCTCCTCTCCTTCAGCAACAACTAGAAGAGTTACAAAAGTGGAATACTACTGAAGCAAAAAACTCTAATAGGAAACCTGGCTTTTTGGTCATCGGTCAGGATTTGGTCGAACCACTCCAGGCCCTCCGCAGCTCCGGTCATGAGGTAGCTGATTCGCTATAAAATTGTTCCTTTGTTAGATACATTTCTTGACAGTCTTGCAATGCTTTTTTTTCAGTCATAATGAAACTTGATCATACATGTTGACTGGACGATGATGTGAAACACTATTCGTACTACACTTTTTTCTTAAGAAAATTATTTAGAAATATCGGTGGGATTGCAATGCATTGGATGCTGGAAAGTTTAACTTAAACCTGGGATTAAGTACTTGTTTAAACCCAACCCAAGCTCAAACATATACTAAGCAGACTATTAAGCAAACATACCTGGGAAAAAAGAAGACAATCTTCTGCTTCCTATCGTGGTTTGGTTTCCACGACCTAACACTTGATGACTTATTTATTTATAGCTTGTCTATTTGATTCATCACTATTTTACTTAGATTTGTTTAACTTGTTATATGCCAGCTTATTGAATGTGTGATGCATCACTTATCTTTTCCATTACTCAATCCTCACCTATTTTCATGCTTGTAGGTATGTGTCAATGTAGACAAACAGAAACAAATAAAGAGGGTGGCTGAATCCTTTAAACGCAAAAAACTGGAGGAGAAAAAGTGTATGTCATCATGTTCTATCTTGCACTAGCTTCCATTGGCATTCGGCTATAAATTGACTCTAATGACCAGCATTTTGTTTCACCAGGTGTCCGCGAGAAGCAGAGACAAGAAAGAAAAAAGAGAAAAGAAGGCTGCAAATAGTGGATCACTAGCTCACGTAGTTGACCGACGAATTGCTTTTGGTTGACAGTTTCATCTTACATCTGGAAGTCAATTACAAGATCGGTATTCTCAAAGGAAGAATTAAATTAGAAACCTACTGAAATGTGCACAATCAGAATGTGTTACAAAATTGGTATGCTGTCTAATGTAGTTCGAGTGGAATTCAAAAAGTTCTGAGAGTTATCTTGAAGAATATTTATATAAATTTACAGCAATCTAGTTTTTTTGTCTAGATGGGAATTTCTTCAATTGTTAAAATTGATTGATGATAATTGCAATGGTCAGCCTCCATAATACAAAAACCAAATTCAATACTCAAATTTTCAGTCTTAGAATCTATTGTGTATAATTAGGGTTCTAAGTTAATAAGCTTGATATGTTGTGCTTATTATTTTCTGTGTTTGTGAATACTATAATTTCTATCAAAATTCTAAGTTGTACAGGATAGCTCAGTGCATTTCCATCAATATAACATCTTGGAAGAATCCATGTACTTTACAAGATATGTCTGTCTAGGGATCCCGATTCATTTTTGAGAATCGGGCCATCTGAGCAGGTATCCAGCGCTCAGACATATGTCCTAAGGTTGCATAAATTAAAAAAATATATAGAGAGAGAGCATGATAATAGCTGTTCATCTTTTTGTTCGTGCATTGACACTCAAGTATTTTTTTTTCTTTGTTGACTTTTTTTTTAAATTTTATATGATAAAAAATTAATATTTTTTAAAATCTTAAATATATATAATATACTAGCATCTAAAATTTATTAGTATTAAATTTTTATTAGGTTAAACACTAAAATCTAATATAATCCTTAAATTATAGAAGTAAACTTAATTGACTTTAACATCATGGTTAAAAGAAAAGTAAAAAAAAATACTATTAGATGCCTAAATATATACCATGTGAGTAGCCCCGTTCTTTCGACACAGGAGGTCCGGGGTAAAAAAAAAAATCCAAAATAAATTTTTAATAATATATAATTTATCTAAACACTTTCTTTCAATTGTTTCATGGCAGTCCCAAATCCCTAATTTTTTATTTGTTTCCCATTTTATA
>JBBMJZ010393973.1:0-14202 GCA_037833815.1 Zingiber zerumbet | reverse complement strand
AAAAATAAACAATGAATAACATATTTGAACTCCTTGCAATTTCAGAAATCCACCGGAACTAAAATGAGTGTAATCGGAGAGCTCTAGATCGATCAGTGGGTTTCGGTCAAAACCCACTGATTGACCTAGAGAGCTCCGATTGCACCCATTTCAGTTCCTATAGATTTCTGATATTGCAAGAAGTTCAAATATGATGTCCATTATTTATTTTGACTTTTTATATATGTTAATACATAAAATCAAAGAATTAACAAAAACATCCCATGTTGGGCCTGATATGATTCCATATCAGGCCCAATGTGGACGTTTTTTACGATTCTTTCATTTTGTATGTTAACATCTATGAAAAACCAAAATAAATAATGGACACCATATTTAAATTCCTTGCAATTTCATAAATTCATAGAAACTGAAATGGGTACAATTTCAGAGAGCTCCGATTACACTCATTTTAGTTCCGGTAGATTTTTAAAATTTTAAGGAATTCAAATATGCTATTTATTGTTTATTTTTGTTTCTTCAAATGTATTGAAATGTTATTAAAAGATTGACTAATATTTTCATATGTACCCGAAAGAGAAGAGAAAGAAAAATAGTGAAGAAAATAAAAATATAGAAAAGGTCAAATTGTCAAGAGGGTAAAATAGAAAATCTATTTAAAAAGGTACGTTCTTTAATAAATATTAAAATAATATACATCTTTTAATAAATTTAAATCTATACGTACACACTTTAGTAAATTGCCGGTTTATAAACATATTTTTGTTAAAATCCCATAAAGCTTTTGAATAAGAAGATTAATGATACTCCCCCATGGAAATAATTCATAACCTTTACAAAATAACCAACAAAAAAGAAAACAAACCAACCAATTAATGCATGGACAGAAAAAAGCAAAGACAAGAAGAAGGCAGGGTCTCGATGCAAGAGCTGCGAGGCGAAGCTGACAAGCCACGACGACGGCGAGGTAGCAGAGTGCTCCTCCACCATGAAGCCCTCCGTTGCTGCTGGAACTGCTTAAGAGTGTCTTCAACTACGCGGACGACGGGGAACGGGAGCGGCAGAGGTATGGATATGGGCCGAATGGCTTAGTCGAGCTCTGATGATCTTCTCCGGTTCAGTCGAGCCAAGCTACAAGAGTTTTCCGGCAAGGGGTCCGGGAGAAAGTTGACAGCAACCGCTACCACGGCGAGGTAGTAACACAGCCGCTCAAGCACCGGACCCGGGCTGCCACCCCACACGGCTTCCCGCCACCAGCGTCTTCGGGGGCGCAGGCGACGGAGCAGCTTATATCTGGGGGAATACAGAAGCGGTCCGGTTCGGTAATGGGCGAGCAGGTCACGCTTGGGTTCGTATACTAATGTTCTACCTCGGTTCGGTCAAACCAACCCGCGGCAAGCAGACCGTTCATCGTATCATGAAAAGGGTGCAGAACAGAAGCCGGTCTGGTTCGGTCTCACCAACTCGCGGTTGAGCAAAAACCTACATGACGAACAAAATTTAGAGTTAGTCAATCCATTTACATATAGTCTTTTGGGACGAATCACGTATATATCTTTTTAAGCCTAACGAACCGCATTGGGCCCTGCCCGAGCCCAAAAATTTCAACTCCAACTCTATCGATTAGTTGAGACATTAAGATGAGTGGATGCACGGTGAGTATGTGGGCAAGTCATGGCAATTAATTAACACAATAGAATAGACGACCGAACCGAACCGAACGTCATCTGCGAAAGGAACATGATACCTCCTGATTCCTAGCCGCAGGAACACATGAACATGAGAAGGCTTTAAACACTCTTAAAAATTACAAGAAAAAGGGCAACGGCTAGTAGCATTTGAACTTACCAACTCAAACTGTGAAGGAACACGATATCTCCTCCTCTGAGCAGCAGGTGCACCATGAAGTAAGTAGCAAGGACCTAACTAAAAGGGTAAACAAACCTACACAAATAAAAAGGGAAAAGTAACGGCTACTAGTACTTGGAACTTCCCAGCACAAACCAATCTCATTGTGAAGGAAAAAGATATCACTCTTTCTAAGCCGCAGGAACACATGAACTAGGAAGGGAAGGACCTAAAAACACACAACGGCTATTAGTATTTGAACTTCCTGGTGGTTTGGAGGGAAGGAGGTTGAGAGATGTACATG
Organism: Zingiber zerumbet; assembly: GCA_037833815.1. Lineage (NCBI taxonomy): Eukaryota > Viridiplantae > Streptophyta > Magnoliopsida > Zingiberales > Zingiberaceae > Zingiber > Zingiber zerumbet. The sequence continues at coordinate 12,050 of JBBMJZ010393973.1, read as the reverse complement.
CCTGCCGTTTGAAAGCAGATAAATAACTGACTCTTGAAATGAGGAGGGAACAGGAAACCCAACTGAATAAGTCTTTCTTGCATTTGCTAGTCTTTCTAAGTAGGTAAGTTCAGAATACACGACATAGGAGGAGGGGAAGAACCCACCACTAGTAACCATGAACCACAGCGGAATTCCAGAGACCGTCAAGGATGATGCTTGAACTTATGTAGCTGTTCCTCCTCGGATTCCTCATCACTGTCATTGTCCTTTCGCCTCCTCTTATTGGACCGAGAAGAGGAAGCATGGGGAGGAGATGCTCTGCCATTTCTGTGGAGATGTTCTGCGCCGTCATCATTGTTATCGACCTCGTCATCTTCATCTTCCTCCAAAGCATCACTCCCTGCTGCCTCCTCGAATTGAGGTTGAGCGATCTGTTGCACCAGATACTCCCCACCATTGTCATCATCCTGGTAATATGATAATATAGGAAGACGAGGGAAAAAAAAAAAGATCAGAAAAAAGGAAGCAGAGACAAAATCTCAAAGACAATGTGAATTATAATGTAAACAAGTGAAAGGAATGATGGCCAAAGAAATACGAGAAATCAAGCATAATCCACTTCCAGCTGAGTAATCGCAATCACATGGAATAAAGACATGCAGCAAATTTCCAAATAAAACGAAAACATTAGAATGAAAAAAGAAATACCACTAAGAAATGAAGGGATAAAAGAATGTATCAATCATTTTTTCTGCAACGAGAAGAACAACATTTTCAAACCGACTACCATAATTAACAGAAGCAAGTTAAAATCCTTTCTTACTGATCAAATCTGAAGATACTAAGAAAAATATACCATTTTCAAACTAGTTAAGAGAATTTAATTATGGTAATGCAAAATAAGGTTTAATTAACTACACTCATTTACAGTAACAGTTATAAAAAAATGCATTAAATGTGAAACAAATGTTTATTGATCATATTTAAAAAAAAGGAAAGAAAGAAAGAATTAACTCGTGAGCTTACAAAGACCAACAAATATTCTAACAGATTTTTGACAATTAATAATATTCAACAACAAACATGCTAAGGATGCACTAGAAATTATTCCATAGATAAAAACAGATGAAATTCTCAATATTGAATTGGGAACAAAAGACATCATTGATACTGGTATAATCTCAATTCCAACAAAAGGAAATAAAACCAAAGTTTAATAGATGCATGGCAATCCATGGTCGTAAGAATTAATATGGAAAAAGGTATCAACTCAGTGTACAAAGCATGCAATTGCTGAGATTTTTTGCTACTTCAATAGGCATAAATGCCTTGATACACATACAGGATAAACAGATGCATAATCAACACAAAAATAAATATGCATAGTAAGAATACTATCACATATCAAGAACAAAGTGGTATTAAAAAATATATTTACCCTATTGTGAATTTTCATCTATTATGTAGTTGTTGTATATGTTACGATATAAGAGCTACTCACTAATGCATTTCAGGCTGAATCAGATTTTAAGTAGGTTCAACATGAAAATTTTGAACTGGCTCAAGCCCACCAGCTAACTATCTAGTCAGCATTTATAAGTGTTGATCAAAACATCATGAAACAAAGTTGCATAATAAAGAATCACTAGAATAATTCAAAAAAACTCATACAAATTTTCCTATTGACATTAGCACCAATTAGTTTGATGTACTGACTAAATTAATTATCCTGTCGCAACACACGGACATATATAGTAATATTAACAAATCAGAATAATTTATAAAAGTGAATGATATATTGTTGCACGGAAAATAGACCATATAATAATAAGTTCCAGTAACCAAGTATACCTCAAATTCATCCTCGCCATCACCTTCTTCGGAAAATCTATCATCATCCACTTCCTGCACATCTTCCTGCCCAATCTCTCCATTTTCATCCTCATCACCTTCACCTTGCTCATGGCCATCAATCTCCCCTTCTACATTGATGAATCTCCCTGAGCTTCCAGGTAAGCCATCATCCTCGTCATCTGGAACATCCTGATCTTCTTCTATATCCCCATCCTCATCTTCCTCATCCTCTTCATCTAACTCTTCTTCTCCTTCATCAACCCCATCATCATCCTCTTCACTGTCTCCTATATCATGAACCTCAACGACGTCATCATCTTCTTCATCCTCCTCCTCCTCTACATCAATCTCCTCTCCCAAATCCTCCTCCTCATACTCATCAACATCATCATCCTCTTCATCTTGGCCCTCTTCTCTCTCAACTGAAGCTGCTCTGATAGGGGCCACTCTAAATGCATTGGATGCATGATATCCCCTCTCCAAACCATTAGCATCTGCCCCAATACCAGTCTCAGTGTCCTCCTCAGCATCACTGTCCTCTTCTTCATCGACATCGACTATTGTATGTGCTGTACTGCTACCAACGCCATTTATCAACCTCTCAGCTAATTCTTCTCCGTCAACCTCCCCACTCCCAGGATCCTCTTCCTCATCCTCTTCATCTTCATCCTCTTCCTCATCTTCCTCGTCAGACTCTGGACGTTCATTTTCATCAGCGTCCAACTTATCTAGATATTTCAGAGTTCTGATCATTCCAAATACCCTTGATCGATAATCCTTGATCTTCGTCACAGGACACTCATAGAGATCCAAAGACACGAGCCGGAGTTGAGCCAAAGGAGACAAATCCTCGAGGAACTGGATCCGGTTGTTGGAGAGATCGAGATCTCGAAGGGAATCAAGCCCAGCCTCCACCAGGAACTCAAGTCCTCCGCCAATGCGATTGTCAGAGAGAATCAGCCGTTGCAGGTTCCGGAGACGCGGAAACTTCTCCAGCGACGACGCTCCGATGTTTGCAATCGACAGAACCTCGAGCGATTGATACCTCTCCAGGATCTCCGGCGGAGGAAGCCGACCATGAAGGCACTTCACCGAACCGTCAAGCGTGAGGCTCCGTGGCGGTGAAGCAGAAGAGGAAGATTCCGCCTGAGCTCCTATAGCCGCCTCCACGGCCCTCTCCCAGGCCTCGTCCATCTATCAAAATCAATTAAACAGGAAACCCTAGGCACCAGCACCAATCCACGAATCCAAAAAAGTCACCACCGAATCAACCAAGTAAAAAGCCCTAATGATTGACAGAACCAAACTGATCCCAAAGATGGATCGAGAAGCAAACAACACAACAACTCCCGACCAACGATGATAAATCAAAACAACTACCCAAGTAAATCCAAAATAAACACTTATCGACAGCCAAAATACATCGATTTCTCAGGATAGCTGGATCTGCATCGGATCCACACAAGGATCAGGGGCGACAGGGCGAAGGTAACAGAGATCACGAAACTTTCGCCGACACCATGTAGTGGAAAAGGGTGAGAGAACCCTAAACCTAAGAAGAAATTTCCCGTCCCCAAATTCTCACTCCTCGTTGAATGTGACCAGAAAAGCAATCGTTCCGAGGGACATCCACCAAAGAAGACGAGATGCGATTGCTCTCTTCTCCCCCTCCTGCTTTTTTATCTATAATTTTTATATATTTTTCCAAATTTTCATATTAAGATTTTTTATTAAAAAAAATCAGAAATTTCCATTTTGCTCCCTAAGGCTTTCAAAATTTTCAACCCACTCCAAAATTTAGCTCTTATATACTGATTTAGTTAGCTAAAAGTGCTAGCTAGTATTGGACCTATTGGCCCCATCCTCTAATTTTTCAAAGTTCTACCCACATTATAATTTTTTGTTGGAAAAATTTATTTTCATAACTAATAACTTCAATAAGGATATAGACGATTATCTAATAAGGATGAAGCTTGACAATGCTCTTTGACTGTTATTTTTTACCATATAAATTAGAAAATAAGGTTTAAAAGTTTTGTTAGTCACTTTGCGCTTCTTGCTATGCTTTGATTTTCTATTGGTTTGATAATTACCGTTTGAAAACTTTTAGGTTATTTTATTAGAATTTACTTTTTTTTGTGTGCTTATACAAAAATAGCTCTTTGAATAATATTGTATTTCTCAATTCAATAATTGCGGTTATGTGTCTTATGAGATGATAAAAAGAATCTAAATAATCAGCAAAAGAAATTAATAATATAAAATTAATGATATGTTTAAATGAATAATTTTATGAAAAGAAAAATTATTTAAACTTAAGTACTATAACATATTTAAAAATTATTTCACTAAATAATTAATTTTATGTTATTTATTTGTATATTTAATTATATTAATCATGTTTTGAATTGAATCGCGTCTAACATTATCATCTTAGTTCAATTTAGGTATTGCAACAAAAATTTATTTATTTGAAGATTTTAATGAATAACCTACTTTAATATTTTACTGTATTACCCTCATTTACAAAATCAACCATACATAATATTATTATTATTATTATTTATACTCTACAATTTTGTTTACTTTTTCTTTTTCCTCTTTTTCTTCAATTTTATGTGTCTTTTTTATTTTTCCCATTTTTTTTACGTTTTTTTCTTTTTTTTACATTTTTTTACATTTATTTCATTTTTCATTTTTTTTTTATTTTTAAATTTTTTTTAACATTTTTTATTTTTTACAATTTTTTAATGTTTTTTTAAATTTTTTTACGCTTTCTAGAAAACAAAAATGAAAAATAAGCAAACCAAATTAACCCTTAGTTTCCAAAGTTTTTCTATTCTAGATTACATGTGGCAAAAGGTGATTCACTCGCCCCCAATGCCCCCGTCCCTAGGCCAACACGGAGGAGGTAAATCACGGGTAGCTAGCCATTAGTGCAAATAGCCAAGACATGGGGGAGATCATGCTTGGTCACGCCGAATTTCGACCCTAAAACTCCATATAATAACACCCCATATTTTAATCATCGTTACATGCTCTTTATACTGATACATTGGGACATAAAATATTACTAAAAACCATCGATTATCTAAACTAATTATCAGAATTTAAACACCATACACCGGCCCAAAAGTGACAACTAACAAATACAATTGGTTGGTTTTGAAAGTTCGGTCCGGTTCAGTCCAGAATCGCATTTGGGTGAAGCTTCATCGAATCCAACCCGATTGTGTTCTCATCGTCCCCGTCGGCGGATTCGCCAATCTGTTCCCAATCCTTCCTCCGCAAGCAGAGAGCAGCGTGGCCGCTCCCATGGCTTCCTTGGCCATCTCCGTGTCGCTCGGAGCCACCTCCGCCCTCTCCAACTCCGTGAAACCAACTATTTCGAGGTTTACTTCCTAATCCCGTGACCTGTCGCCCTCTTTCTCTATTTCCGATCCTTCCTTTCTGGATGTTTGATGTACTTAATCGCCTATTACTCGCAGAAACATGGCCAAGTCACACGCCTCGCTTCATCTCACGGGTAAGCGTCTTTTATTGCAGCTATTCATGAGTCGAGTGGCTATTCACGCTGTGATCTTGTTAAAAATTGTCGATATGTTTTTGTGAATTTAATGTAATTGCTTCTCCTATAGGATAGAGTTGTAGTTCATGCGTCCTCTTGATAATATCTTCACTGTAAGCATTTCGTGGTCAAGCTTAGTCCCATTTATCTAAGATCTGCTACACGAATCTTATCCTTCCACCGAACTCTATGCAAGTATACTATGCTTTTGAATTGTTAGTTATACGTTGGAATAAGAAGCTCATGACCTTGCTTGATTTCACAGGCAAGTGCACAACTGAATATGCAATTATTCATTTGTCATTTCTGTTGTAATTTCCTTTTGAGTGTTTTTGGATTTGGTGTAATAAAAAGAAATTCTGAAAAGCTTTTTAGTATAGTAATCTAGGAGCTGCAGTACCAAGGTGGTATGACCGAATAAAATTCAAGAACTAAAATGAAGGAATCTATTATGAAAAGTGTCAAATGTTTGCCACTTCATGGGTTGAATGAGTCAAAGGGGAGGGAGGATTTTTTTCATATGATAATTGGAACCACAGATTGTCTTCGGATTGAAATTATTAACCCTACTGTCATATTTTATCCCCTCTCCATGGAACCAATCCTTTTGTTGGGGGAAAAAAAAATCCCTTATGCTAAAATTAATGTAAAATTCCCATCCCTTTTATGGAATTATTGCTTATTTTATTACAGAAAAAACCTTATGAACTTATTTGGATGCCTTGATAGATCTGGATTTTTTTTTTTTTGTTCCTTGAAACCCATATGCAGGCAAGCAGAGTAGGGCTAATAGTTTGTCTTTGAAGCTCAATGAACAACAAAATGGTTCTCTTAGGTATGTGCTTTTGTAGCTTCATACATTGTCAGTTTTCTGTGCAAAAAGTCACTTGACTATGGTTATTCACAGTTAAACAAATCTTATCCCGACTGAATAAGAACGGAAGTCTTGATTTTTGTCATATCTTGGCCACAGATCAAGTACAAAATCAATAACTTGGCGTGAGCTGATTGATCTGGCAACTGAAATTGTGGACTGTATTTGTTTGCTAGTTATATTGTTACTATTGTTGTTATTGTTGTCTTAGAATACATAGGAATTTGCTTATAAGTTATTTGTGTGCCTGTGACCTCCCACTAAAAATGGAACATTTTGTACTAGAACAATAATAGGTGTGATTAGCTTTTATGGATTTGAGAAAACTTTAGCCTCCTATATATACTTCTTAGAGTAACTATGGGATGTTTATGTTTGATTATATGCAGTTACTGTGTAGTGAACATTTTGTAATATTTTTTCATTTTGAAAAGGTTTCCCCAGTGGATTAGTATTTGGTAAATACAGATACATTGAAGATTTTCTATTAAGAAGCTGAATAAAGGGAAATCTAGACTGTAATTTGTCTTGAATGGTGTCTTGCGTTATCGTTTTTAATGATATATTGGGGTTTTTTCAGTAACTATTACTGTCCAATACTCCTCTTTCCTGTTTTCATTAACAAGAAATAATACTGGGATGATAGTTATGGTGTGATAATCTGATTCAATAATTAGTTAGACTGGTTAGCATCATCATTCTTGGTGCTATATCATAATTACCAAGTTCTACACTTGGCATCTGTGAAAAGAATTATTGACAGCTCGTTACCAACACTTATTTGTTCGGAGAAGCAAACATCACATCCTGGATAATGCCCACTTTCTTGAGGCTAATCTTTATGCACTGTTTTTTTTTGTTCAGATTTTGATTTGTTGTAAACTTTTCTTGTAGATACGATACAGTCATAAGGGCAAAAGGCGAAAACCCTCCTATAATGCCTGCCATCAAGACACCAGCTGGACCTTTGGATCTTTCTACTGTATTATTTCGCAATCGCATAATCTTCATTGGGCAACCAATTAACTCACAAGTGGCCCAACGTGTTATATCACAACTTGTGACACTTGCTACTGTTGATGAGGATGCTGACATCCTGGTATTTGATAATCTAAAATCAGTTGATATATTTCTAACAATCAGAAGATTCAGAACTTCTATCAGTTTTATCTTTCCATTTTTCCTGTTTATCTGTTTTTCTCTTTCTTTCCTAATGACTCAGGGCCACCAATTTTTTTGCTAGATCTACCTAAACTGCCCTGGTGGGAGTGTGTATTCTGTCCTTGCAATTTATGATTGTATGTCCTGGGTAAGTGGATCCCACTGTTAAGTTTTCTATGAAAAGCCATCATTGAACACATTTCTTTCCGAGTAAGCCATTCATTATTTAATTGGTTTAAGTTTGTTTTGCACTTCATTTTTAGTGTATATCTATCTATGTACTGAGTCAGATATATACCAGAACGGGATTTATTGCATTTTCCTGCATGTTCTGAAGGTTGGTTTTTCTTTTGGTTTTGGTATATTTCACACCCATGCTTTTTTCATATTGTTTCATGTTGTTTGCTTGACCAATACTAGACATCAAAGCAATTTGACAAGTGTTTGTTTAGCTCTTTACAATAGGTTTAGGTAGTCTGATGTCTAGCAATCTTTTTTCAGGTCTTCAGTTTCTTGTGTTTCAAAAGAATGCTCTTTAGTTTGCTATAAGTATTCCTTAATAAAATAAATTATAACTTTGCAAATTCCAAAACATAATTGATTTATGATGTGGTGATACCACTGATGTTGCAAGTAGGCATTTAAGAACTTGCTCCCATGGTTCTCCTTTATTGAGAAGCCTTCTTTATATACATATCTGTGCTTTGCTTCATTTTGAAATTTGCATTTTGTGTAACCTAACAAAAATCCTCAGCATTTATACACTTAATCTAATGACAATTTTCCCGAATGTTCAAATGCCAACAACAATCACTTTGAAGTCATCAAAGAATTACTCAGTTCCGAGTGATTCCAAATTCTGTGGTTCCCAATTGTTTTGATAAATATCCAGTCTTGCTAGACCATAAAGAAACAAAATTCTAGGATTTGTGCTGTTCACTTTTGCACTTTGGTTGTATTCTTCCTTGTCATTTCTTACTCAACCAAAACCAATGTCTGGAAGCTTAAATCTAGTTGATATTCAAGAATTTTATTATTTTTTTTTTAAAAAAATTGGAGTCTGCATGACAGTTGCAAAATTGCATCAGTTCATTTCTTAATGCACTGAAAACTACACTCATATTTTTAGCACACTTATTCTTAAGAATAAAATTTTCTTCTAGTTATTTTCTGTTTACCTTGAAAGTACAGTAAAATAAATATTGTGACATGCCAAGGATATTAATTTTCAGTTCGGTCTAAATGAATAACCAGATAAAACCGAAGGTGGGAACAATATGCTTTGGAATATCAGCTAGCCAGGCTTCGCTTCTTCTTGCCGGCGGAGAGAAGGGGATGCGTTATGCTATGCCTAATGCCCGGATAATGATACATCAACTGCAAAGTGGATGTGGGGTATAGTTAGAATTCATTGTTTATTACATCCATCATCTTTAAGCTCTGAAAGAAATAAATACCTATCCAGTAATTCCTATAAACTTCCTGTGCAGGGCCATGTGGAGGATGTTCGGCGTCAAGTTGACGAAGCTGTTCAGAACCGTCATGTGAGTGTCTCCTTGAACGACTTCTTTGTCTAGAGATTCTAAATTACTTTCTACTTGGCAGAAAATCGATAAAATGTTTGCTGCATTTACTGGCCAACCTCTGGAGGTGATTCAAAAGTACATCGAACGGGATCGTTATTTCTCCGCCGCCGAGGTAATTCTGTTGTATTTTTGATGATTTACAAAGCAACAAATTAAAACAAACTGATGTAACACACTTTCAACCTTTCCAGGCTATGGATTTTGGTCTCATCGATGGTGTATTGGAGACACTGTATTAGCTGCAAACAAACAGTAAGAACTCGATATTGCTGATGACCAAATCACGGACGCTGGTATCATTCACAGACTCGAATAGATCATGTTACCAGGAAAAATTGGAGATGAAAACCTTGCAATGAAATGACACTACAAAGATTGCTTATGTTTGATTTTGTTCCCATAGATACTTTTTAGTTTGTAAATTATCATTCACTGACTAAGACCATACTTTGGAGGTTGGTCGTTGGTCATTTTCATTGATCATTTCATGTTAGTTTTACAGATTAATTACATTTCCGCGTGTCATTGGTCGGAGATCGTGCATTTTTCTTTCCATTCACTACTTTGTTTTTTTATTCCTCTGCTGCTCTCATGGTGGAAGACTGCGTCTCTGCCTTCTCAGTCCGCTCCTTGACTTGTCGGTAGCTGCCCCGTGCTCCGTCGGCGGGTCACAAGGCAAACTAGTGAGGATTCGACGAGCTCGAGTACATCCAAATCTCAGCATTCAACTAATACTAAAATTTTCAAATAGACAACAAATGCTTTCTAATTGACTTATTTATTTAATAAATTATTATTATTATTATTTTCTGATTTATTTAACAAGAATAAAATTATCGTTTTCGGATCCGATCGGTCTTTAACGGGTTGAATTAGTTGTGTCCGTCTGTTCACTCACTGATTCACCACATCTCTCCGAGCACCCGCAAATATAACGAGCGGAAGGCCGCGAATCGTACCTCATTCGCTCCACACTCCTCCACTGCGATCGATCGGTACCTTCTTCTCCTCTCTGGCGGTGGATTGAAAGGGGAGAGGCGTCTTCTGCCGAATCGAATCGAAACGAATCGCTCATTGGGGTTTGCATCCGACGATGATGGTTAAGGAAGGCGGCGCGGATCTCCTTCCTTCGTCGGATCCCAAGACTCCTTCTTCAACCGCCGACGCTGGCGTCTTCGGCAAGGGCCGATACAGGTTCTGGGCGCTTGCGGCCATCCTCCTCCTTGCATTCTGGTCCATGCTCACCGGCACTGTCACCCTCCGATGGTCAGCCGGCGACCTCAACCGCCTCGCCCACGACTTTGACGTCCCCGTCGCGGTTAACCCGGATCTCGACGTCCTGGTCCGTGATTGTTCAATCCCGCCTTCGTTTCTTCAATGCTATCTCTGTTTGCATCGCTGACGCTCCTTTCGGTGGCTTAGTAGGAGATGGAAGAGCGGGAGAAGGCGGTGAGGCACATGTGGGACGTGTACGCCCACGCCCAAACTCGCCGGATCCGGTTGCCGAGGTTCTGGCAGGAAGCGTTCGAGGCGGCGTACCAGGACCTTTCCGGCGATGACCCCGACGCCAGGGACGCTGCCGTCGCTGAGATCGCTCGAATGTCGTTGCGGATGCTCGATCCAGAGGCTCCCCCACGAAATCCCAAGGTAGATCCGCTGCCCAGGTTTTCGATTTCGGGATATTTGTTAGATTTGGGCAATCGATGAGTTCTCCTCTTCCTATACTCGCAACTTCCTTACTCTACTCGCTTACATCTTCCTGGAATTTTTTTAAGTTAAGGGCTTTATCTTCTATGAACAAATTTCATATGAAAATATCATCAAAAGCTTCATCAAATCATCACGATGTGTCTAGGACTCATTGTTCTAATGTGATTAGAGAGATGGAATTTGTTCAAGATGGTTTACCTGGTGTTGGTAAATTTGAGGCATCCAGTTCTGTTAATCTTCATTCTTGGAGTTATCTTAGCCATATGGAAAACAGCTGTGCATTTTTGTCTCCAATGACTTGTGAACATTAAGATACAAACAAAAACTCATTGTTTACTATATGTGGACACACATTGAAACTCATTGACATTGGCCACGTTAAGAAATCTACCACTTCCACGTTAAAAGTAACAAAAGTAGATCAAACATATAATGGCAGATTCAGATTGCAACCAAACATCCCCTGGATTGTATACCCCATTAATTACTTGAGTTTAGGATTCAAATCATAACTAAATAGTTTCTTCCCTCCTTTAACTGGGAAATGGGGATGTAAGAAATGCCAAGATAGGAGATACTTGATATTGTAAGAAATGCCGAAAGAATTTTATATTAGTGAAGAGAGGGAAATGGGGATGTAAAAAAAAAAAAAAATAAGAGAAGGTTAGTTGTTTCATGCATTTGGCATCGGCCTCGAATTGGGGAGGATCACACGATGGGTTATTAGCTCAGTGTCAAAGCATGCCCAATAAGATCTATGTTTGAGCTGTGATGGCTCTCAGTCCCCTCAATAGTTCAATGTGCTCATCAGCACCTAACCCCAAACTTCTTGAATAGATGGGATGACTCAAGTGAGATCCAATATTCTAGAAAATGCATTTGAATGCATAATTGTGACTATTAGGTTCCCTTTATTTCCCAAGCATTAGATTAACACTATTTTTTGGTCGATTGCAAAATAATTACTTCTCACAAGTGTTGTGAATTTTGCAGTTGAATACTTTATGGTAAAATTTGCTTGTCTTCCAGGCTGCTGAAATAAAGAGGAACCAAAGACTTCGAGATGGCATTTCTTCGTTGGTGTCAGGGTCCTCGTCTTCTGATGCTCGATAGCAGTTGTGTATTTGGCTTATGACAAAGTTACCAATGTCAAGTTACTGCTTCTTCGACAACCACTGATGTAAGCTACCTTTGAAAAGTTGTTCTGATTACCTTCTTCTTTCTCTAAATCCTACATTTGGCAGATTATGTGCTTTAGGCAATACGAACTGTGCTTTAGCTGAACTTGTAACTGCATTTCTTAGCTTGTTGATCG
>JBBMJZ010393935.1:0-14208 GCA_037833815.1 Zingiber zerumbet | reverse complement strand
ATTTACCTCCTCCCGAATAACCCGTGGGCAGGGCTCGGGGGGCGGCTGGGGTGGCCGTCTCCACCTTTTGCATCAATTGATTGTTGCTATTGCCTTCATCTGAAGTTCTTCCCAATCTGATCTCTCCATGCTTTCCGATTTTCTTTCTCCTAACACCTTCACCATGCCTTGTTGCACCAACAAGTTCTTGACTATTTTATGCCATAATCCGAAGTTTCCGGTTCCGTCAAATTTTACTATATCAAACTTCGCAGAAGTCGTCCCCGCCATGTTGAAGAAATTCGTTAAACTTCGCTCTGATACTAATTGTTGCACAAAGAGGGGGCAACACCTTTCAACCTTTAACGTAGAAGAAGAGGAAGAGATAAAGAGAGATCGCATGGAGCAATAAGACAAATACACATAAAAGGAGCAAACACGAGGAAGGAGAAGAAGAAGAGTTACCGTGGTTCGACGGCTTACTTACTCCACAAAAATAGCCGAAGTTTTATTAGAATTCTCTCTACCCAAGAGAATCACATTAAACTATTCTCATGATTGTACAATAAGTTTACAATAATTATTATCAATAGCGTATAAATCCCAGATCCGGTAAAATTTTAACAAATTTTTATTATAAAAATCATAACAACATTCTTCTATGAATAATCATAATAAAATTTTATTACTAAAAATTTTAATATATATATTTTTTCATAATATTATTAATATTTATTTTCATTCAAATATAGGTTACCGTCAACCCTTGGTGTCGTTTTTTTTTTCTACTTTTCTTGCCACCTGGTGCAGTGATCTTCCACATGTCTCGGTGTACCACGGTGCGAATTCAATGACTAGTAATAATCATCCTAACCTTTGCTTTTTTTCTTGGCGGAAGAGTAAGAAGAGAAGAGAAGCTTGACGAAGTTCTCTTTCATGGCTCATGGATATCGGTGGCGCCGCGCTTCCGTTGGCTGAGCCAATGGCGTCTCAATGTCGTGGCGGTAGCTCTTCCCACGGCTTGTGATCCCAACACTCCCTTCTCAATTCCAACTCCTTCACGTTTCCATCCATCCATCATCAATGCCTGCCAACTTTGTCAAAAGCTATCTATGTATGATTTTTGCCTTACTAAATTATAATTTACAATATATATATATATATATATATATATATATCAATCAGTTAATCTGGAAGGTAGGAGTAAATTCGAAAGTGTGGACTGCTCGTCCTAGATATTTTTTTTCTTAATACTATAATTTATTATCTATCCTAAAAATAAAAATTTATTAGCATAACTAAGAGTATAAAAAAAAAAATCACCATTTCAACAGCTGTAAGAGGTGCTCACCAGCACCTTTCACAGTTGTAGCCTAGCTAAAAATACTATATATATATTTTATATAAATATAAATATAAATATATAATTGGAGAAAATTAATTTTGCAATATGCCCGATTAAGTTGTTTCAGAAATTTTCTCTGAATGCCTGATTAATTTCGGAGTTAATTTTGGCATAAGTTGATTCTTGTTTTAGCAAATCATTCAGCGAAACAACTTGATAAATTAAATAATTCTCTTTTTTTTTTAACAATTTATTCGAGTGAATTTATATCATCGAAGCCATTTTTGCACAGCATTGAGGAAAAAATGGCATATATCTTGCTTTTTAGCGGGATGGGTTATGATTTGAACATTTTAAAATAGAATGACAGAATGAGAAATTCTACGTATATGGGTAAGCTATTTTTTTTATTATTTTTTTTACTGATTGAACAAGTTAAATCATATCTTAACGCAAGATATTATACACATCTTAAAAATATCATAATCGTCCAATCAATAAGGACATATAGGAACATATAATTATTAAGACAGATGTTTTGAACTCTTAATTTGGAAGATAGACCGTCTTTCTATGAACTAGTCATTCTGCAGGTGTACTTTGGTAACTATAAAATGTTAAAATTACTTAAAATTATTTTTAATATGAAAAAAAATATTAACATAATTTAAATGTTAACTTTACAAAATTAGAATTGATTATTAATGGTTCTTATTAACTAGTAAGATTTGTAAAGTCTGAAAGTTCTTGTACAATCCATTTCCACGATTGAAAATGATCTTCGTCCATTGGATAAATATAGAAGCGCTTATTGTAATTGGCCAACGGTCAACTTTTACAGTCGAAAAATATAAAATCTGATCTTATCTCAGTTGAGTTTTGAAACGTGATCCACGTGGCAAAAGGTGATTCGTTCATCCCAGTATCTTCACCAATTTATCCCTAAGCCAATACAGAGGAGGTAAATCACGGATGACTACTAGCTATTAGTACAAATGACCAGTATATAAGGGAGGTCATGCTCGGTCATATCGTCCTGAGAAGACGTTTTGAACCGTGATCCAGCAAACACTGCTAGAGGGCAAATAAAATAAAATATTATTTCTCGGTTGAAGGGAAGCTATTGATATTTGCTTAAATGGGCCGTCAGTCCTTGTGGCCCGTAATTATAGGCTCTTGAAAGGGTTGCCGTCCTTTTACGTGCTGTGTAGTTACTTCATTGCTCTTGCTCCGTCCGTCGCCGCCGTCGTCGTGCTCCGTGATCTTGTCTGGGAATCTTGAGATCGCGCAGGGCTCGTAGGAGATGTGGCGCCGCTACCTGCCGCAGACCTTGCTCTTCTCGAAGAAGGCATCGTCGTCGATCGGGGCGACGCCTAGATTCCTCTCCAACAATTCGGTATTCCTCTGTCGTTCTGCGATCCTTTTGAACTTATTCTGGTTCTGATACGGGATCTCAGCTTGACAAAAGAGCTTCGTTTGTTTAGGTCGTCCGCTTTGCATGGCTCGTCTTGCCATTTGATGGCGATGGGAAGAAAAAAAATTGTATTTTTTTTTAATTTTTTTAATCGCGTTTTAGTGAAGTTCTTGTCTCTCTGAAATTTCAATAATAAGAACGATCCGTTCTTGAAAAACCATTTGATCGTTCTAACTACTAGGCATGCCTCTGCTTTGGATTGGATCACGAGCACTGTCTGAGATATGATGTTGTTTAATAATATTTGTTGCTTAATGATGAATTTGTTCCTTTTTTTTTCTTATTTCTGTGCTCGATTATCGTCTCGCCTTTTTTTTTTTTTTAATTTATTTTCCTGGTCACTAGTCGATGTCTTGTTTGGTGATTTATCATCTCAAAGGACTGAATCTCACTATTTTCCTTTGAATGTAGATGATTTAGTTTTCTTAGTCAATCTATACTCTCCGATGGAGTAATTACTTAGACGTCGCAATTTGCCACCATGTGTCACGGATTAGGGTTCTGTCCATGTATCGTGATCCGATTTTATGTAATTTTTTATAAAATAGCTGTGCAGTATATTTTCTGGAGTTTATTTGTTTTTTTCCGAAAAATGATCTTTTGTGTGTGTCAGTTTACATTCAAAGTCTGTTCGTTAATCTTCTTAACTTTTTTTTCCTCTCACTAATCTTGGTTAACCATTTACTATGATATATACTTATTCTTTGTAAGACTGAATGTTTGCCTTTTGATGCAAAGGTTGGACAATCTTCATACACTATCGTAGATCACACATATGATGCAGTCGTTGTTGGTGCTGGAGGTGCTGGCCTTAGAGCAGCTATTGGTCTCTCGGAGCATGGCTTCAACACAGCTTGCATTACCAAGCTCTTTCCAACTCGCTCTCATACAGTAGCCGCACAGGTGCTGAAAGCTAGTTCTTCATTTTTAGTATTTTCAATTTGTATATTCAATCTCAACTGCTGATACATTTATGCATTCTTTTGTAGCTGTACATATGGACAACTACATACATACAAATCCTTGCTAAATACCTCTGGCATTTCTTAAAATTATTAGTTTGGTCAGTCATTAGGTTCTTGTTGGTAAAGTTAAATTGTCATTCTGTAAGATAATAAGTGGTATTAAGACAATATAAGTGGATTAACTAAATATGTAGATGCACGTCTGATACAACATTTCTTTTTTTTTTCCAGATTATGAGATTTTGCTATATTCTTTTCTAAATTGAAACTATTTTTTTAATGATACAAGTGTGAATACTATATATTTCCACCTTTTGTAAAAGACTGAGCTATCATTGTGTTTTTTAATCATGCTATGAAATAATTCATGTGTAGAAGGGTGAAAGTTTAACCTTCAACCTATTAGGAATTCTGGTTCTCCCTTTGATTGGAGAAGTGTAATTTAAAATTGGTATCGATGATAACATTTCCATGTTTGCACCACTTTTGTCATATGCTCTACTTTGAGAGGCTATAGAGGTAGTAAGTTCTAATTTTTAAGACTCTTGGAAAGATTGTAGTTCTGTCCTTCTGAGCAATGGGAAGTGTGTACCTGTTTGTGAAATGAGCATCATGATAAACAAAATTTGAATAACATACTATATTTTGAAATGCAGAATCAAGGAACTAATGCAGTTTTTTGAATTCCTTGCTTTTGAAATTATTTCAGTTACCAAATGCAACAACTGTGTAATCCATTTTGTTGGTTTTGGACAAACTATCTTTGAGTTGCTAATAACCTAATGGTTAAGTGATGCCAGTTCTTTTAAAGGCATCGCCCTCGTTATTTTTCTAATAGGATTTTCTGCTTGTACTTGAATTTTGGGTTTCAACCAGCTTCACTCTCACTATTAGTTTGGAAATATATACTGAATCATGTTAACAATCATATACAGGGTGGCATAAATGCAGCTCTGGGTAATATGTCAGAAGATGATTGGAGGTGGCATATGTATGATACCGTCAAAGGAAGTGATTGGCTAGGTAACTAACTTGCAAGAAGGATCTGTCAATTTTCTTAATCTCATAAATGTATGATATTGTCTAATTTGCTTTAGCAGAGTAAAATAGAAAATAATAAATCTTCATTGTTAGACGAACCTACCATAGTGACGTGTGGCTTGTTGACTTCCACTAGGTGATCAAGATGCCATTCAGTATATGTGCAGAGAAGCACCAAAAGCAGTCATTGAGCTGGAAAATTATGGTTTACCTTTCTCTCGGACTGAAGATGGGAAAATCTATCAACGAGCTTTTGGAGGTCAAAGTTTGAATTTTGGAAAAGGTTTGTAACTTAACACCAATGATTATGGTGAAAAATTCTCCAGGTTTTTAGTGCCTAGTAGTAACTAACATACTATTTGCATTGGTTGGCATATCAATAGGTGGCCAGGCATATCGTTGTGCATGTGCTGCTGATCGAACTGGTCATGCGCTGTTGCACACACTATATGGTCAAGCGATGAAGCATAATACTCAGTTTTTTGTTGAATACTTTGCTTTGGATCTTATCATGGATAAGGATGGTAAGTTTTTTTTTTTGTTGAGATTCTGCTAAAATATATTAATTTGGACAATTTTTACCTCTTAGTTTCATACTATGTATTGAGCCGACCCCGCCTAGTGGGATAAGACTTGGTTGTTGTAGTTTCTTACTATGTATTGGTAGACATTTTCCATGCCCTCTTTGTACTTTTATTTGGGAACTTAAGTTAACACTACTTTTGGTTATTGATTGATTTCTTCAAGGAGATATCATAAAACTCGTATAGAAATCTGATGTTTTTTTTCATGTATTATTTACTGGTGAGCATGATGACTGGTGTACCTTTGGTTGATGTTTATGCTAAAATGATCAGAAAGGTGAAATTATGAAGGAAAAGAAATGCATATTAGTGCAGTTCTGAATTCCATCTTTTTAACTGTGATCAACTCTAGTGAATGGCTCTTCCTACACGTTTATATTTTCTTCTAATTTCATGTTTGGAATACATCATAATGGCTATAAAGTCCCAGCTACTTGGGTTATTATACAGAATTTTAAATGTAGTTTGGAATAATGAATTTTAAATAACCAAAGTAAGCAATATAGTGCAAGAGGGGAGATTAAAAATTTTGAAAAATGAATGAATGAGTTCTCTTTATTTTGGTTAACATGCATACAATATCCATGGAAGATTTTGGCCATGTGGTCTTAGTGTCTTGATTTCTTAAAATTGTCACTAAAAAGTTGGAGTTTCTCATGGAATTTCTTTTTTGAAAATGCATAAAAGCAAGCCCTCATTTTGGTAAAGGCATATACTGAACCAAGGGCTTGGCAATCACTTCAAAGGTCTTTTCCAACTTCTTAAGCTGACATCTTTGAGTTGTTCATGCAAATTAAGGACTAGTTTTTGTATTTTTCCTTTCTAGTTAAAGCTCTAGTAAGACAGGTATTTACGGCTTCAAGAAGAATTGGCAAACAACAGCGACCCAATTTGTTGGATTTGTTTCGAGTTGAGGATTGCACAATAGTCAATAGTAGATCAGACAATAGTTCAGATCCCTCAAAATAGGCGATTAGCAAATTTTAAAGGCCATCTGCAACTAGCAGGCATCACTGACATTCCTTTTGGTGCTTCAGCAGAGGTCAAGTGCTGATCCAGTTGGATTTCCAGATGAAGTTTGCCCTGGATCATCTTGTGTTTAGGTTTGCTTAATTGGTTTGTTTTTCTGGATCAAATAAGTTGTAGTTGCTTCAGTATTGTTTTCTGGGAATATCTTTGCCTGATGGTTGTGATATCATGTCTTAGAGATGCAATAGTAAACAAGTCATGGTTCATGTGTCATGACTGGTTATTACTACTATTTCTCAAACGTGGATGTTGAGCTTTAGCTACAGTGGTTGAAGTATGCTGATTATTTCAGTAAATGTTGTTAGCATGTTGCTTATCTGGAATTTCTGCTTGGAGATTAAGGGTATTTGCTGCTAATGTTTGTTGGGTATAGATTCATTAAGGTGTATCTTGGTATGTGCCAACCTGATCAGTTTTTAGAACATTTGTTGTTGCTACTAAATACGGACTTGTATATCTGGATGAAGCGTAAGTGTTGATATGGTCAAAGAGATCAGCAAAATTTTTGCTTGATGTAGTTTATTTTTTGTGAAGTTTTCTCGGATTATACTGTCAAAGTGGCTGTGAGTTCCATTTTACTATTGGGCTCTTTCCATCCCGGGATTAATGGAGCTGAGATCTACCATGTAAATATATCCTTTCATTGATGCACTTTTATCTAGTCCCACGGCAAAAAGTGAACTATTTATTTAGAATTTAAAGAATGAAATAATTGGACTAGTAAATACTTGAAAGATGGGTTGTTTATAGGACTAAATGAATAGCAGAGCTAAAATCTTAGACTTGTTGAAATCTAATGCTAGCAGTTCATCTGTCACATTTTTTTATTATCCTACTGTTGCCATTCCTTTCTGATTGATCCAAATGATTGGGAGCCAAGGCTTGTTTGCCTTGTCGTTGTCATTATTATGTTCTTTTCTGATTCATGCAATTTGTTAGATATGTAATTAATTCTTATACACGTATGCTTGTTATCAATGGCGTAGGGACTTGTCAGGGAGTGATTGCCCTTAATATGGAGGATGGGACACTTCATCGTTTCCATGCAGCAAACACAATTTTGGCCACTGGGGTACTGATAGTTTACTTTTGGGGTCCAAAACAACACTTTCTTTGATTTCTCACTGAATTAAGTTATGAATTGCTTTACTCAGGGTTATGGTAGAGCTTACTTCTCTGCAACATCGGCTCATACATGTACTGGAGATGGCAATGCCATGGTTGCACGAGCTGGTTTGCCCCTCGAGGTTAGTATGATTACTATTCTATTGTAGTGCTATTCTATGCCTAACACATGTGGTGCCTCTTCTTAAATTTTATTCTTACTGTAGGATCTTGAGTTTGTTCAGTTTCATCCTACGGGCATATATGGTGCTGGATGCCTAATTACTGAAGGTTTTAATGCTTTTCTCTTAGTTTTAAGCAATCCCTGAGTCCATGTAAAGGATGTCCAATTTTTTATTCCATCCTTAAAAAGAATGCTTTCTCTTCACTAATTGTGGTTTATTGATTGTTTTAACTGCAAAGTTTAGGATCTCGAGGAGAAGGTGGTATTCTTAGGAACAGTGAAGGTGAACGGTTTATGGAACGATATGCTCCTACCGCAAAGGATCTTGCATCACGTGATGTGGTTTCGAGATCTATGACAATGGAGATACGAGAAGGACGTGGTGTAGGTATGGACTGAATGATTACTTGTGGGTTTGTTTTTCTAATGCTGATTTTTATGGTGCTGAAATGCATGGCATTGATATTTGGTTGTTTTGGATATACTTTAGGACCGCTCAAGGATCATATTTATCTCCATCTGAATCATTTGCCCCCGGATGTTCTCAAGGAAAGACTCCCTGGGATATCCGAGACTGCTGCTATTTTTGCTGGTGTCGATGTCACTAAAGAACCCATCCCTGTTTTACCCACTGTGCACTATAATATGGGTGGAATACCAACAAACTACCATGGGGAGGTTCGCTAGTGGCTATCATATGGATTCTGAGAGTGCCTGTAGCTCTTTCTATGCCTGCTACTGATTTGTTCTATTTGTACATGTGATTGGTTTCTCAGGTGGTTCAGATAAAGGGCAATGATCCTGATGCAGTCGTTCCTGGTCTGATGGCTGCTGGAGAGGCCGCTTGTGCATCTGTTCATGGAGCAAACCGACTTGGTGCGAATTCACTCCTTGATATAGTGGTTTTTGGCAGAGCATGTGCTAACAGAGTTGCCAAAATCTGCAAACCAGGTATAACATCATATTCTCGTGTGAGCTAGAACTTAGTGAATGCCTATTACAAGTAGAATCATCCTATTGAATGGACAGGCCAGAAGCAGAAACCTCTAGAGAAAAATGCTGCAGAAAAGACTATTGCATGGTTGGATAAATTAAGGAATGCGAATGGTTCATTACCTACTTCAAAAATACGTTTAAACATGCAACGGGTGATGCAAAATAATGCTGCTGTTTTTCGAACACAAGAAACACTTGAAGAAGGTTATTTGTGTGCCATGTAGTAGTTGATTGAAGTAAGTACTTCTGCTCTGTGATTTTCTGTGCTAATTACTTTTGCCTGACTTTCTTTTAGGTTGTCAATTGATCGACAAGACATGCGAAAGCTTTCACGATGTCAAAGTCCGTGATCGGAGTTTGATATGGTTGATTCCTTGTGCTTCAAATGATCAAGTTTTCAATGATCTTTCTGGTTCTTAATGTCTACTTGTGTTTGCAGGAATTCTGACTTGATTGAGACCATTGAGCTAGAAAATCTTTTGATTAATGCATCCATAACAATGCACTCTGCTGAGGCAAGAAAGGAAAGCCGAGGAGCTCATGCTCGTGAAGATTTTACGGTCAGACTCACTCTGTGCTGAATATTTCATTTCACTATAGTGTTAAAATCATGATTGTAACGCGAGTGTTCTCTTGCAGAAAAGAGATGACCAGAACTGGATGAAACACACATTGGGGTAAGTATCCAAGTTTATCTTAATTTCCTCTCAAACTTCAATCATGATGCATTATTTGAACACTGTTTTTCAACATGCATTGCTATCTGAATGCTGAGAAAACCAAGAACGACACTGATTCAATCAATGCTCATTAAATGCTTAAAGACCTCGATAGAAGCTGCTCAAGGTCCGACAGCAAGTTAGAACAGTTGAGAACTTTGGTGGCAACTTGATTGTTATTGATTAACGATTTAACCCCATAGTCATGTGGAGTCAAAAATAGATGCTTAGAGTGAGCCAATAAGGAAACGGTTAGAAACAAGCTACTCTGAATTTACCAACTGGTCAGCCAATTAGAGACACCAATCAGTCGATTGATTGGCAAAATACGATATACATACCATCCGGATTCTTGAAATTGGCTCTGTTTTTGCTAGTTTGGACTGGATTCGATTCTAGTCAACTGTCTGAGTAGTGGTAATGGTAATCTTATTTCCTTGTTTGACAGATACTGGGAGAACGGAAAGGTGAGGCTTGCATATCGGCCTGTCCATATGAACACCTTGGATGATGAAATCGAGTCCTTCCCGCCGAAAGCACGAGTTTACTAAACTTTTATGAATTCCTAAACTGATTGAGTTTTAAGAAGAACAATCTCTCTCTCTCTTTTTTTTTTTTTTTTTTTTTGTAATTCGTCAGAGAAATCCTGATCTGTATTTTAACTCAATTGAGGATCAACTGCACGAATAAATTATGTAGGTTGGACTAATTTTCCCCAATGCTTGTTCCATGCAATCAATATGTTTAATAAATATGCCATAAGTTCGATCTGTTTAGTCTGTAAAAATCTTTTTATTCGCTTTATTTTTTATTCAAAAAATCTTGTAGCATAAGTTTTAATTGTTGGTGTTAAACATACTTGAATGCAAATGAGTTAATATTTAATTATTTCTTAAACGCTGAACTGTGAATGCAAAAGATTATGATCATAAAGTTTTAAAGAGTTAAAGAGAACTCGAGTAGTTGAATTACTACTAAGCGGCGATCGTGTGTTTATGATCTTTTGGTCCATTTAATACTTTGATTCGGTAAGGATAAATATTAATTTAATTACATCCATATTATGGTTACGATTTTTTTTCTACTTTTGATTCATTGATAGATAGGGGTGTAATTCAGCTTAAATGTACTTAAGCCCTTTCATTTTCTTATCAAACTCTCAATTAATAATAATGTTGCCATTATAATTGGGATAAAATATTAAGTTAATGTGTAAAACTTACATTATTTTTGTTTTAAGGATATTATAAATATACAAAATTATTATATTCTTAATATATTTAATAAAAAAGTATAATTAAAATTTATACAAATTAATAAATAATTTATTTATAATTTGTTCAACACTTTTATTCAACTTTAACGAATGGAGTTCATTAATGTTCAAATGTGTGTGTATATATATATATACTACTAAAAAGAATTAATTATTTTTAAAATTAAATTAAAATATCACTATAATTTAATCATCTCTGACTCTGAGTTAAATTGATATAATAAATATTTTATCAATTGAGTTCCTTTATTTATATTAAAATAAAGTTATATCAATATCTAACCTTTTTAATTTATATAATGAAAAAAATAAATATTTTAAAAAACCAGAATGATCGAATTTAATTAATATAATAGAGAAATAAATTAAATTTTAGTTCAGTTTTTTTTTATTTTAAGCATAATTTTAGAAGTTATTCAAATCATTTTATCTAATTATCAATTAAAATCGAGTTTTATAAAATAATTTAAAATAGAACTCAATTGATATATATATATATATAACTCAATTGGAAATTAATTAAATGCGAGATGAGGAAGTTATCTTTGCAAGAGCATGTAGTGGGAACTTGGACATACTGAATCCTCTGTCCTTAAAATTATCTATCCCCGTACTTCATTCATCGTCCCAACTCATCATCGGCAGCTTTCGGTCGTCGTCCGATCAATACTATAACCCTTGGAGAAGGTGAACCAAGAGGGGTCGCCATTGACATGATCAGTGTCGGAATTAGGCCGAATTTAAGTAGAGGAAGGAAAGTTTGCTTAGATCCGGCTGAATTCCAGTACTGATCGTGCTGATGGTCACCCCCTGAGTTCACCTTCCCTAAGAATTATAATATTGATTGAGGTGATGATCGGAGGCAAGTAATAGTGGACTGGGACGATAAGTAGAACTCAAGGACAGATAATTTTGAAGGCAGAAAAATTGGACATCATTTTTAATTGGCTGGTTATTTATTTTCAGGGTAGGTTGAAATTTTTTTGGAATGTCATCGATCATGTCAGAAGATTAGGTTGGGGAAAGATTAGATGCCTAGTGCTAGTAAAAAAAAAAAGCATTTCCATAAAAAATACTTACCAGTTCCTAAAGAAGTAAGGGAGAGCCTTTTAAATAATGGATTTAATTTGCCTTCACTTTGCTTCCACGGGCAATAAAAATTAGCTTAATTGTCCAAGTCTTAAGACGACTTGAGGGAAGGGTAAGTAAACAATTTAATCGGAGACTTTCCTTGTCCAATCAAAATGCATAATCCATCGGAGTAAATTATGTAGCATTCACTAAGCCGAGAGAAGTTGACATTGTATTTTTATTTTATGATGACTGTACGTATATCCAAGACTTTCTTTTATTTCTTTATTATCATTTAATGCATCGGAGACGTTCTTTTATTGTAAAAAATCGCAGAGTTGTCTTCGTCTAAAATAGTGGTTCTTTACATTCTCCAAATCTTCTGGACACAAGGATTATATTCAACGAAGAAGAGCTTCTGAATCTTTTGTTGTTTTAAGTTTTAATCATAGCTATGGAAGCAACTTTGGTAAATATCGCGGTTCGCTCCATGAGCAAGATGGTGAACGATCTACTCCAACTTGACGAGAAACTCAAGGCAATAATTGGTGTCAAAGGGAAGATGAAGAAGTTCAAGGAGTTGCCAGCGATTAAAACTCAAGAGATGGTGCGCTGGAAACAATGACTTGGTCATTGATTGAAAGAGAATTTTTTACTGCACCGAATTTATCTGCACCGAATTCGATGGTTGGAGATGGTCGACGTTAACTCTTGGACAACAAGAGCTTGAGCATCGGCTAGAGAGATGGAGAAAAGAATGAGAAGAAGCTCTAATCACATTAGAGTTTTCTCTCAAAGAATAAAATCACTACTCTCTTCTCCTCGTAAAGGGGGATTTATACACATCTACATGACTTGGGAGTAAGTTATCTCCCAAACCCAATAAACAAAGCAAACCCGATCAATTACCATTAAGCTTAAGTATAGTTCAAAACTAAATCATATTGGTTTATAATTAAACCAAATCTGTTTTGGTTTATTATTAAACCAAGTTGTTTCATAGCTAAACCAAACCTCTTTTGGTTTATTTTTAAACCATAATGAATCCATATCTCCTATAATAGTAATGATTCATCCGTACTTCAATTCCGATAAATATTTTTTCATATTTGTCTTTTGTTTGAACCAACTGAACTTTTTCTCTCTCGATTTAAGAATTCAATTCTCAAACTCGTTTTAAGTCTATAAGATAAACTCGTAATGCGTGTATAAGTTCCCAGTTGATCATCCATATTTAACCATTAATTATGTAACGATCATAAGTGTCATCTAGTAGTATATCATGATCCTCAATTGACTGAAAAATCACAGTTGATTTCAAAATTACTTTTGAACCCTTCAGCAGCTACAATGTGTCGTGTTTCGTTCCTTTCACTCGTCTTATACCCACTTGATTCAGGATATGGTCAGTGTGTCAGTCTCCACTAGGCTGACTATATCACACCTAGTTCTTTTGTTGTTACTTAGGATTGTCAAAGGTGACAATCCTATTCGCTAGAGTTCTACATTCGCATGAATACCTGGAGGGACCAATTTCTATTACATTTTGTAATTTAGTTTTCACTATAGATCCCAACATATCCTTCATGGAAGGTTCAAGCGGACTAGACTAAGAGCAGACTTCAGTTAGTGCTACCAATTACGCATGCGTTAATGAGGTTTTGTTATCACCAAATCCTTTTGTTCTTAGTTCTTAGAAATTTCTGAAATTTGTCTATTTTTCTCTTGAAATGATTATTTCTCAACAATGTCAAGATTAAGGGAGAAGTAATTTATTCTTTTAGGCCTTTTTCTCTGTGCTCTACATTTATTGTACTAATGTTCCTCAAAATAGTTGTAGTTGCGAGTGAATTGAAGCTTGTGTTGGGTTGCATTATAGGGGAAAAAAACCATTTTATTCATTCTAATATTCTTTATTTAATTAATTTATAATTATTTAAAATGAAATTGGATTTATATTTTAAAACGTTATGCAAACTATTTGGTTTCTCATACACCATTAATTTTAATTAAATGCATGCCAACTTGCAAGTATTTAATCAAATACAATGTGGGGAGACGAACATATAGAATTGAGATGTAAATAACTTAGATATCAATTTTGACGAGCTGGTTTCAACATAGTTAGTGGAGAGCCTTTTAAATAATGGATTTGTACCATGCCATTTGACCTCACGTTGATTTTTTTTTAATATAAATTAAAATTTAGTTGAGTTTAATTTATTATTATTATTATTTATTTTAATTGTATTTTTAAAAATTATTTAAATGTTTTAGCTAATTATCATCAAAAATCAACTTTTATACAAATAATTTAAATACAACTCAATTGGGATATACTAATATATAAAACTAAATAAACTTAATTAGAAACCAATTTCAAGAGCATGCAAACTGGGCTCCCGCGGACACAATCAAATTAATACGATAGATGAGATCGA
>JBBMJZ010393927.1:0-14208 GCA_037833815.1 Zingiber zerumbet | reverse complement strand
AAGCAAGTAAATTATGGAGAGTATTTTATTCTTAATACAGACATTCAATAAGTTACTTTATCTTATTATTTTATTAAAAATATTTCCCCTTTATTAATTAATTTTGGTGAAGCTTTAATGAATTTAAGTTAATGTCCTTTTTTCTATTCACACTAAAAATAATTTCAAAGTTTATTAGTAATTTTACAAGTGAAACAATCAGTGATCTAGAGTTCGAGACTCGGCTACGACGTATTATTATGAATTTTTCTCATCATTAATTTTTTTTGATTGTTTTATATAAAAAAGTATAGTGCTCTTTAGTCTCAGATCTTATAATTGATAACCCTATCATTAAAGAAGCTTCTGTAAATATTTTAGGTCGACAATGTTAAAAAAATATACTATTCTTAATTTTTTTTACTAAGATAAATATAATATTAAATTAAATTAATTTTTTACATAGGAAAGTTCATTATAGTAGTTTGTTGCTGGGATTCTCTAGCGTCACTCTTACATTATTGCACTATTGCATGAGTCTGATAAATCTTACCCAAATAATTAATTCTTAATTCTTAAAATTATATTACATACATAACACATATATCAATGACTCGTATTTATTAAAAGTTAAGCCTAACTCACAACATATTAAAGCAAACACTGGTATAAATACTAACTATACATCAACTCATGCGAGTAACTGTCTATCTTTTGATTGACGATGAAGGTCCATTTCATTTGACTAACTGTTAGCATTCATCATTGACATCACACACTTTTAAGATACCTAAATAATAAATCAATAGTGATTTAATATGTTTGAATTTTTATTTTATCAATAATTTAAATTCCTACAATAATTTTATTTAAAAGGTTAAACCTTATCACTTAAATACTTTATTATAAAAAAATAACCTTATATATATATTTCAAACGTTGTTTAAAAAAATATGTTCTTTTTAAAATGCTTGTATAATTTTAAATTTATTTTTTTGGTTGGTGTTAAATATTATTATGATTTTATTAACTTATGTAATTATGTTATTATAGTGTTAGGATAAAATAATTTTTAAAATTGAACTTGGGAGAAAAAAAAAATCCAGTAGCACTATATGTAAGATTTGCCGGTGTATCTAGCCATAAAACTCACTAGATTCGGCTAATCATGCAAAGATCTATCTATTTTGTTCCCTTTTTGAGAAGTTGTCGTCTTCTCATTGGCTAAAATGCCCCCCATATCCTTTTATTTATATTTTTTTAAAATTTATTCGTAGTTGGTGTCCAATTTACATTATGTATATAAATTAAAAAGCCTAATATTTTTATATCAACCATCCATTCATTCATATAGATGTTCAAAAAAGTCCCCTCGGAATGGTCTAGTGGCTAGCGCATGAGATATTGCCACAATGAGGTTTGGAGTTCAAATATCGGTAAAGCCGAGATAAAATATCTCCCTTATGTACTAGTCACTATTCTAACGACTAGTAGCCCGGTTAGTAGCCGTCCGTGATTTACCTCCTTCATGTTGGTCCTAGAACAGATTGACAGGGGCGCTGTGGATAAGTGTATTCGTCTTTTGACACCGTATAGATGTTCAAAAATTAAGAAAATATCCGGACCATTGGACCATTATCCAAAGGTGACCCTTATCCTTCCAGAACACATTGAAACTGCATGCGGCCGGTGAATTATAAGATTCAAGAGAGCCATCATCGTAAAGAGAAGACAAAATTCTCCCGTGCAAGGAAGAATATGCTTGGTACAAAATCATTCTCAGTGCTTCACTGCACACACTGCAGAAACCCTAGGTTCCATTTTTTCTAATGGGCGACTGCAGTAAGCACACTTGCTCCATTGCGGTCACCTCATCAAGATCCTGATCATGGAGACTGGAGAAGAACATGCACCAACTGCACGTGGGCAAGAGAAATGGGAGATCTGATCTTTTTCCCTTTGGCACCACCACTCAATTAGTACTCATCACTGCACAGGTGACATGTGTGCCTGTGAATGGCTGCAGTGCTGCAGTTGTTCTAATCCTGCAGGATTGCAGCTGTGCCCTGCACAACACTATGCCTTGCAAAGACGAGCTAGCTAGTGATGTTAATTACTACAGGTAAGAGTGAGTTGTTTCAGTTATTCTCGAGTTGCTCACTAGTTCTAACATGCAGAATCTAGCTGCCCAGATGCTGCTGCAGTTTAATTTCTGGGAGATCTAGTGCCAGTGGAAGGGCATGCAGATTCAAGCATGACTAGATTTCCATTTACACAATTGTTATTTGGGTGGCGCAACCCTTGCTAATTGCTTATGGTTGACTATATGAATCTAATTCATTATCACGTTGCATGATTCAAAGATTATGTCGTATCTATAGTGTAGGCAAATGTTAGATTTGAAATGTTCATAGTAGTTAAATATCAGTACTATATATTGTAAACATGTAATTAACTTTCTTTCCTTGAAATTATGTTAACAATGAATGTGGATTAACATCAGGTGGGTGTCTTTTTGAGAAAGTGGCAAAAATATTCATTGTGTTTCCCATTTTAGTAGAATTCGATTTACAAGATGATTACTATAATGTACATATAATTAACCTTTTATAAAAGTTGTCTGATGACTTTTAAAAGCCTGGAATGGCTTTGCAACATCTTTTGTGACTTTCCACCCTTTTGGCTTGCTTTCTGCTGATCAGTGCAGGTCCATGATGTTCTTGAACATGAAGCTTCGTCTCCTTTTGCAACAAGCGGAGCCCAATGCTCCCTAAACCGAACAAAATATAGTTGATCCGGAGATGTTCACTGTACTCATCTGGCACAAACCAAATGCCATGGTGAAATCCCACCTTGGGTGGTTCATGCTCGGAGTCTGGCCATGATACCAAGGTTTCTTATCAATATATAATAGTGAAATGAAAATCTGTAGACAGATAAACACCAAACACGTCATAAACGTTTCACATCAAATTTAGGCACACACCATCAGCTCAGATTCCCATTTGAACAATCATTCCCATACATATGCAAGAAAGGAAGAGCGCATAACAAGCCAATTCAACAACTCACAATTAAATTAGTAGCTAAGCTTACTAGAATATATCATCGAAGACATCTCAACTGCTGTTAGATCAGGTAAGCACACTCAGTTTTTTGTTATTTGTTCTTTACCAGTCGGAGCTACAACCTTCGCTGGAGAAATGTCTACCTTTGGGGGCCCTGAAAGGCGCCTAAGGTTTGCAGCTGATGGAATACTGCTTCTGTCCATTGAAGGAAAGGAGAGGCGTTTGGTTGCTGAGAAAGCTGACCCCTTCTCGGGTGTTCGAATGCTATCACAAACTGGGCTGTGGAGTCGGGACCTGGCTCTAGCTGCCTCTGTAGATGCCATGTAGCTAGGAAGAGTTGAGGAGCTGAGGCTTTCATCATCGGCCATTGATGATCCTCCAATGCTGTACCTCCTTCGCCGCTCAGATTGCATGCTGAACGTGCTCCTCGAATCATCATCAATGGAGCACCGGCGACCTCTTGGGCTTTCTGATTTCTTTCTGCTCACAACAGATGAAGTCCTGGTGTGTGGGGTTGCAGGTGAGTGAAGACCAGAAGGCCGACTTGGCTTCTGAGGTGCTGATGGAGTGCATTCTGAACTAGTATCACAGTGTTTTGTTGTGCCCACAATGAAACTGCGGCTAGTGTTCTTTACGGAGGCATGATCTTCCTTTGTGCTTTGATTCTCCCATGGCCTCGCTGCCATCCAGCGCCCCAACCAGCTCCATCCCCATTGGGTATTGCTTGGGTCGGTGAATACTGGAGTCAGGGATCTGGATGAGCTCCTCCACTGAAACAGGAAAACTCAAAATAATATTTTGGAAGTAAAAAAATACAAGTATAAAAAAAAGTAACAATCGTTAATTTAAAATAAGCAGTAATCTAGTGCAATGGAAAATGCCCACTACCTGATGTGAAAATGCATAAGCTAGAGCTCTTTCTCTTCTTATAGTGGCTTCCTGTTTATTCAGCAGTTTAGCTTCAATTTTCTCTTTGGGCTGAAGGCTATCATCCCATTCATCCGCAATCTGTCATCAAATATTGAATATTAGTCTACCATAGGCAAAGTTCAATTTTGAAGAAAAGATGAGGCAAGCATGAATAAATAACAAACAGATGCATGTCCAATCTAAAATGAACATGAATGGTATCGTAAGACAATAAGGGTAAATCAGATCATCATGAACAATCAAAAACTAGCAGACATTATATGAAACTTTTGAATGAGAACTAAAGTAGAATTCAAGGTAGAAAGACCAAAAACCTAAATCATGTGTTCCAAAGAGGTTAAATATCAATCAAAATAATAATCTTTTCAATCCATATAAACCAATACAAATGCTGCTCCATTCTCACTACAATATATATATGTATATATACAGAAGTATATTATTATTCATATATGGAGATGTTGCTTGCTGGAAACATATATAAATGTGAAAATAATAATAATAATTAATTGACATGCATAACAATTGAGCATGCAGAGTAAAGGATCAGGACCAAACTTTGTATAGGTAATATGTGGTCCCATAAAGATAACAGATAACTCCAAGTTCAATCTAACAACAATTTCCTCTGAACTGAAACTTATCAGAAATGATGGTATTAAAGAGTAATCAGGTATCATGAACAGTCGATAAAGCTAGGAGAGATTATATGACTCTGGAAAGTCAACAAGGCCAGTTGGGAAAAAGGCGCAAAAAATTCATAACTAAGGCCATGAGATTCGAACAGGTTGCTATCAAGTTAAGGCAATGACCCATCAATCCCTATGACAACATGAACACTCGACTCTCAAGATGGGACTTGAAAAAGATAAGGCGGTCACAAGATCAAATTTTCCTACACAATAAACCATGCAAGTCAAAAACATCATTTATGTCCATATCAAAGTGCATGCTCATTCAGTGTAGAAGAAAATTCATTTAAAATAGTAATTCAACAGGGTGCATCATACCATTCTTCCATCTACAAGTTGTACAATAGAATGAAGTATCAACAATAGTTCTTAATTGAGATTGAGAGAGAGAGAGAGAGACTGAGAGAGAGAGAGAGAGAGAGAGAGAGAATTTGGAATTAACTACTGTTTTCATGAATGAAAATCACTTCCAAGATTGTGAAATGTATTGAACTATTAGTTCAGCATAGCATTTTTAAAGAAAACACGGAAATCTAGTAAGCTTCATTACAGCACATCCCATCCACATCAAGCAGGTTCCAATGACCCTTAAAGCATCTGCCGCTAATCAAAGTTAATGTTGTATAATATTTTTTTTCTAGTAGTTTTAGTTTAGCCTTTCCTGATTCTGAGTTTCAAGCCATGTGTAAAATAATGTTGCAGATGATGACATAAATTGCATACCTACCTTTACTTTCTCTAGTTCCTTTTCAAGTTTCCGCTGTAGATGCCTCTGGAGAGCCTGATTTTCCTCTGTCATTCTGGCCCGTCTTGAATGTATCTGTGCCTGCACTCTTGCCATTGTTTGCATGCACTGCAAAGTGTTTGTAGTTTGAGATTTGACCGCATTTCCATCCAGCACTCTCTTCAGCCTATTAAGTCTCCGCAAAGTTCTAAATGTTCTTCTTGCCTTCACAAAGTTTTCAGTGAGACAATCTTATCGTATAAGAAGCTTCAAGACAATAAATGCAGCAACTCAAACACTTCATCTCCTGACAAGCTTTCTCATAATTAAACACATAAGTTTCAGTAAAAGGTTACTCTTCACAGCATAAGTAGCTTAGTGCATGCGCACAACCAGATTAAAACTTCTAAACATAGTGTAAAGCAAAAGATGGCATCCACCGCAAACTAAAAATAGCACAAACTATATTACTGCTCAAAGTAATGGTATCACAGAAATTACAAATAACAATGTTCCCCCATTTTAAATCAGCTGCACATGCTTACTATATCAATTTGACAAAGTATCATTAATGATTTAGTGGTTTGGTTCTCTTACTGTTGGTTGTCAAAACAAGAACAGAGTTGCTTGCTTTACCATCTCACAATACTACCCAATTGTTTAACCTTTGTTTGGTTAAAAGAAGCCAAACAAACAGAAAGTGGCTTAACACATGTATATGGCCAACTGCCACCATGTAAAAAATAATAATAATTTTTTAAAAGGAAAATTATGGAAAACTGTTGTCGAACAAATGAAAAAACACAATAGGCAGGCTCGAGCACTATGATTCTAGCATAACCAATGACCGATCAACTCAAACCCAAACAAGACCGAATTGCTTGCATAAAGCACTTGTGCAGAACAGTTTTAATATGCCCTCTGAGAATTCATGGAGCAGCCCATTTCTCTTAAAAAATGGTGAACGGGATGACATTTTCATGTCATATCTACATGCCACCAGTTAGAGAGCCGAAATACCAAGCATTTTCACCACGGATTTTTAACCAAACCGCTACAGTATGTTATAAAGAGGAAGGTGGGAAAAGAATAAAATAGAAACATTACCTGGTAACCTCGGTAGGCAGACTGAATCTTGATGGCAGCAATCACTTCGCTTGATTCACCAGCATGCCTAGTTGCAGAAGTGGCCAGGCGAACAACCTCTGCAGCAGCCTGCGCTGCGACAGCTGCAGCCTCCGCAGCAACAGCACTAGCAAGCGCCACCGAGTAGGCATGCTTATTCTGTTCATTCCCATTCTCGATCAGCTTAGCCTCCTGAAGAGGTGCAGGTAGCAACAGTTGAGCAGCACCGACGGCAGTAGTTTCCACTTCTTTTATAGGGAGTGAATCGGAAACCTTGGAATAATCAAGACTCTCCTTAGGATCTCCTTGACAACACTGCGGAATAAAGGCCCTCTTGACAGCACTAAACCACTTTCCTTTTATGCCCATGTCCACTTTCTTTCTCCTGAGCGATTTTCAACTTAGCTAAATCACTCTTGTGAATGGAACTGCAGAGGACAAGAAGAAAATAAACCAACATGCAAGAAGAAATCATAACATCACGCACCCATGTTCAACCACAAAGTTTGGACTTGTTACAACGTATAAAATTATCAGAAGACTCTGAAGTGCATCTAGGTGAAAAGATTTTTTTTGCCTTAGCCACTTTATTCAACGAAATTAATTTTTTATAATGGTAAAACCTTACAGAGAGAGAGAGAGAGAGCGCGCGAGTGAGAGAGAAGAATGGGGGCAATGCAAAAGAACTCGAACAGAGCTAAAAACCAAATGACAATTTTTAGTTTCAAGGACACATCTTTGCCAAAAAAACACATTTCAACCAAAAAATCAACTATAGGTATAAAAAAAAAACAAATGAAGAACAAGGAGGTCCCATCAACCCAAAAAGGATTTGCTTTCTGTATTTCTCTTTCAACTGCTGAGAAGGATCAACAGCACAAAAAAGATTAAATCAGGAACATCGACCAAGAGGAAACAGAAACCAGGAGGGTCGAATGAAAAGGGGAATCAAAATTGTAGCAATAAATGAGAAGTTTTTCAACCACGATTACCTAATTACACTGGCGGCGAAATGGCAGAAGCAACAACCGAAAAGGTCCTCGCTTTCTTCCACACGGTGCTAGGGAGTAAAAGAGATCCACCGAGCGAGGTCAGGCGGAAAGATCACGGCAAAGACCGCAGAGAACTTTTTTAACCTCGCCCCACCTCCTTTGCCCCTTCTATCGGGCGAGAGTGGGATCAGATCTCGGCTCGGAGATCGGAAGACGTAGAGGAAGCCTCAGCTCGCAGCCACGCTCACGGCGCTGCGCCGGGGCCCACCTTGGCAGGAAGGGCAGGATATCCCGCCTCCACCAGCCTGCCTTCGCCTCTCGTGC
Source organism: Zingiber zerumbet (assembly GCA_037833815.1). NCBI lineage: Eukaryota > Viridiplantae > Streptophyta > Magnoliopsida > Zingiberales > Zingiberaceae > Zingiber > Zingiber zerumbet. The sequence goes on along the minus strand of JBBMJZ010393927.1, from coordinate 6,374 downwards.
CGCGCACCCTTTGAGCTGTCACCATCGCTTGCGTTGCCCTTTTTAAGGATGAGGCAGATGCCATTCCGCTCTCGCTCTATCCTTTTCTTTTTTCTTTTTCTTTTTTTCCTCTCTCTCGATGCCGTTACGCCGTCGGATCAGGTAACCGCCCTGGTTTGGCGTCGAACGTCGAAACGGGCAAAACGGATGGGGCTCCTCCTTCTAACGAGGTCCGGTCCGGTCCGTTTCCGGTGAGGCTATTTAACTCTCACCGCAACGGTGGGATCGTGTCGTCATTTGGTTGGCCGTTGGTTGGTCCGAGGACGCGTTGCTAAAACCAGCAACGTGTCAGTGAACCAACTTAGCTGGGAATACCATCAAGCATTAATTAATTCGACAACGTCTTCCAATTTGAACCAAATCTAATAATATATATACATATAGCCTTATTAATTAATATAATATTTTAATATTTAATTAATTTAAATAATAAGAACACAAAGGTAAAAAAAACATGGGATATTAATAATTCGTTTATAATTTAACTCATTTTGTAAATAAAATATTTTTTTATTTTTAAGACAAAACTCATCTATATCCCGAGTGATCTTATGCTCCAGTAATCAAAGACATGCTCTCCACAGTGATCTCTCAAACTTAATGTACTCTTAGTTATAACTTCATCAAATGTGTTGAACAATTTCCTCTTAATCCAAATGGACAGCGCACAAGTTAAATTTAAATACGACCTTTCATTTTCAAAATAATTTTTTTATCATATATTTTACACTTATAACATTAAATATTTCTAAATATTTTTAAATTTAGGTCCAAATATGTGTTGCCATGCTCTCCTCTATAATTGTCCTCTCTTGTTCCGCCCTGATCAGGATATCTTTTATTAAAATTTACAATGGCATTATTTTCTGAATAAGTATAACTTCATCTTTTAAGTTTTGGTGCAATGATCAGATACTCATATGGTTAATTAATATGGTATAAAAGGATATTTATATATCTCTATAACGATATAATATTATCTACTTTAGTCTAAATTCTCATAGTTTTATTATAGGGCTCTCCTCAAAAGATGTTATGCCAATGGAAATATCTTATATCCTTTTAAACTGATGATCTTTTCCAAATTTTTCTAATGTAAGATTTTAACTGAATCTCAACTATCCTCCCCTGAAACGAAGAACCACAATTACTCTCATAATTGGGGTCTCCTCGTGAGCATTCGATCACTCTTAACCTACTTCAGAGCTACCAGTGAGCATCCGGCCACCCTAACCTATTCCGGACCTCCCCGTAAGTATTCGGTCATCCTGATCTACTTCGGGTCTCCTTGCAAGTATCCGGTCACCCTGACATATTCCAGGCCTCCATGCGAGCATTCGCGTCCGGTCACTCTTTACCTACTTCGGGCCTCCCTGCGAGCATCCAGTCATCCTGACTTACTCCCAGACCTCTCTGCGAGCATTTGGTCACCCTGACCTACTCCACCCCCTCCTCCACGAGCATCCGGTCAACTTGACCTGCTACAGACCTACCCTTAACTTCGTTCAAGACACCTCACATGACATCTGGTTTGGACCATGACTCTGATACCATTTATTATGCAAAAGGATATCCACGTATCTTCATAATGATATGATATTGTTCACTTTGGTCCTAGACCCTCATGACTTTGCTCTTGAGCTCTCCCCCAAAGGTCTCATGCTAATGAAGATATCTTACATCTTTTAAAACCTATGATTTTTCTAAATCTTTCCAATGTGAGACTTTGATTGAATCCCACATTGAAAAGATTTAGAAAAAATTATGGGTTTAAAAGGATATAAGATATCTCTATTGGTATAAAGCCTTTTAGGGAGAGTCCAAGAGTAAAGTCATAAGGGCCTAGGTCTAAAGTGGACAATATCATGTCATTGTGTAGATATGTGAATATACTTCGGTCCCAACAAATGGTATCAGAGTCATGATCCATACCAGATGTCATGTAGGGTGGCCTTGAACAAAGTTTAGTGTAGACCCAGAGTAAGGCAGGATGACCGAATGATCGCGGGGAGGTCCTGAAGTAAGTCAGGGTGACCGGATATTCACGGAAAGTCCTGGAGCAGGTCAGGATAACCGAATATTCACGGGGAGGTCTTAGAACAGGTCAAGGTGATTGAATGCTTGCGGGAAGATCCGAATCAGGTCAGGGTGACCAAATGTTCATCAGGAGGCCTGGAGCAAGTCAAGAGTGGTCGGATGTGGATGCTTGCAGGAAGGCCGGGAACAGGTCAAGATGACTGGATGCTCACAGAGAGGCCCGGAGTAGGTCAAGAGTGACCGCACAAAGACGCTCACGGGAGGCTTGGAGTATGTATGACTATATGCTTGCGGGGAGGTCCGAACCATGAGAATAATTGTGGTTCTTCGTTTGAGGGGAGGATTGTTGGGATTCAATCAAAGTCTTATTTGGAAATATTTGAAAAATATCATGGGTTTAAAAGGATGTAAGATATCTCTATTGACTTGAGGTCTTTTGGGAAAAACCCAAGAGAAAAGTCATGAGGGCTTAGGCCCAAAGTAGAGAATATCATGTCATTATGGAGATATGTGATATCCTTCGATACTAATAATTAAATACTTAAAATTTGTATCTCAATTATCAATTAGGTGCATTGTAGGTACTTTTTCTCTTATATAATGACAAACCTAAAGACGCTAGTTGTTCTAGAAGAACAATCACAAGTACTTTCTAATTTATTTGATGGGCGGAATGTGAGGTCGGTCATTTATCCCATGATTAACCAAATTGTAAGATCTGTAGGGATCTTTTGCGAACAACAATAAATATATACATCAGGAAAATTGATCCCTCCAGAGATCCATACGAATGCAGAATACATATTTTGATAGAGTGACTACCTTTGTTGCGTGAACGGTACAATCCTGACAGTAATTTTACTTCAGTAGATCTCAGTGCGATCAGAGTGGTCGCACCTCTTCAGTATCCACACAAACATGTCATTCATTCATCTCACAAACTTAGCCTTATGAGAAAAACAACCTTCGTCGTGTTAGCAACTATACAAGGTTATTTCGGCTAAGAGAAGAAGAAGAAGAAAAGCAAAAAACAAAAAGGATGACAATCACCAAAAGGTTACTTTGATTTTTTTGGTATTCATCCATGAAATACCAAAGGGAAGCATTTTGGTCTTTTTCCATCAATACTCATTAATCTCTATTAATCACCATTAATCTTCTTTAATGGGTTGAAAGTTAATATATTAGATTAACTATTAACCCAATAAAGTCATTAACCCAATAAGTCAATGATTTAACTCATTAATCTAATTAGTCTAATCCAAATTCATTTGAGTCTAATTTGGATTCATTTGGATTAACCCACTAATTTTAAGGTTCATAGTATTTTAGTCAAACTAACATAGACCTATCTCCAAATCAACATGTTCTTTATGTGTATAACCCAATAGGTTCTCATAATGTCATAATGTTGACAATGTCTTTAAAACTATTTTATATACATAAACAATGAGTGACATCTTGCAATGCATATTACTACCTAAAGGATAAGAATGTCGAGATCCGACATAACCTTTCTATGTCTATTATCTTGTACAACTTGATCCTTCTATCTTTGATATCTAGATTGATCCATAAGGCATACGCTGTGACATCCTCTTATCAATCTTTATATTTTTTTATCTCTAAATAGACTCACTCAATCAAATAAATTCAATATCTCGTATTGATTTATTTGAGCATAGTCATATATTCTTGTGTCCTACTTAATCAAAGGGTCCACAGATATTATTTTCATCATATAGAAGAGATAGATCTTATCTACATCACTCATATCCCTCCACATAACTTATTGTTGTTGGTGCAGTTAGCACAATGGTCAAACTCAGATTTTGATGAATAGCAATGGTTTAAAGTTAGTTGTTATGTTTATCTAACCTCTTTACCGAGTATGCATGAATTGATGGGTCTAGAGGACTTGACACCATGCTGAAATCCAAATGTGCGATTCTGGCAGGAAGTTCAGTTGAGTCTGCGGGACCTGATAGTTGGCTAAAGTTCAATTGAGATGTTTAATTTTAGACTATTGTTTGAAGTCTGGATGTGCGATTCAGGTAGAAAGATCTGGTGGGTCAAGAGGCAAGTCAAGAGACTGCAAATGATAAGTGAGTTAAGTCAACCGGAGGAGAATGATCTAGTGAAGACGAGTCCCAGTGGGACCATAGATACTGTCCATCTTGGATCCATTTTAAAAGTCTAAGTTGAGACCATGACTAGATCCTGATCTTAGTAAAACAAGATATAACTCATAAATAAACTATTGGTGCATATATTTGTCTAATTCTGTGTTATAGATACATACGCAGATCTTCAAATCCTGCACGTGTGGCCACTAATAGAGCATGATTCGGAGTTTGGAGTCAAAACATATGCCCTCTTGAAGATTGCGGTGTTGATTAGTGATTGGAGGCGCCTCAAGTGGATGGAGTGAATTGAACCGGACCAGATTGGATCAGACCTAACCAAACTAAACTAAATTATATTGAACCGAAGCAATGGATAATATCTTAATTATTTAATTAGTTTTCTCTATAGAATTATTAGTAATATCTAAAGTCAAAAAGTTTATCCCAAATTCAATAAATCTGATAATAACAGGTTCATCTATAAAAGGAGGTTAGATGTCAAAGAAAAATACATCAACCTTCTATGTTAATCCTTGACTGTTTGGCTGCTCTGACATTATCCTACTACCGTGTTGCGATGCTGCTACACCCAACTACTGCAGACGGACCAATACCAACGCACTAGTGCATTCAGATCTTCGTATAAGTATTAGGTAATATTTTGTTTACATTTAATTATTGTATAAAGAAAAGTGTAGGTCATGGTTTGCAAAATCGTGATCTGGAAACCCAAAATCGATCCAAGGTTGTTTGGGATCGTTTTCTGTGGTAGAATCACGGTGGAATCGTTAGAATAGCATAAGATTGGTAGAATCACACCGATCCTATGATTCTACGATTCTGCCCTTTTTTAAAAAAAAAATTGGTCATGTTTTGTAACTTTTAATAAAGGTTGTTGCCCTTTTTGGCCCATAAACCCAGCCCGATCTGAAATATTTGTAAATATTTTTTTTGCTTAATAGATATTACATTTTTAGTAGTTAACTTAAATCCCTGATTATGCTTCCCCTCGATGGCTCCACCACCCACGAGGCGACGAGCGACAAGCAATGAGCGACGACCACACCACCTCCATGCCTAGTTCGCCCTGACGTTGCGTTCTTGCAGTCCTTCTGGTCTCGTACTCCAGCGTCACTGTGCTCGCCATGGTCGGCCTCTGCAAGCTCCACCGGAAGTGTCACAATCCCAACCCCAATCTCCTATCGTTCATCTTCTCTGCCCTAAACCCTTCGAAATTCGAAGGCTCAATGTTGGCTGAAGTGACCAAATGAAGATTCATCAATCGTATCTACTGCTTTCTTATGAGTTAGATTTCTTGTAAATGTTTTTTTTCATTGCAAAAAACTTCTTTTCACATGGTTGCTAAAAGTGTTTGTTGCAAAAAAATTTCTACTGCTTTTTTTTTTTTGGTTTAGTACTTCATCGCTAGTTTGAAGTTTTGAACTTTTTCCTTTTTTTTTAATTTTTTTTTACTGCATAGATGTTTTCTTATTTATATTTTAACTCTATCTTCTTTGTCTTTGTTGCACTTGTATAGTGTTTTGATTCCAAAATTTTTAATTTTTAGCTTACCTAATGTCTTCGTCTGCTCCTCCCATGAAGAAAACCATAAAAAATGCTCCTAGTGCCCGTTTGGATCCAACATGGAAACATTGCAAGGAAATTGATGTTGCAGCAAAAAAGGTTCAATATAAGTATTGCAATGTCATTTGTGCTAGAGGGACTTATCGGTTAAAGCACCACTTGGCTTGCACATGTAAAGATGTTGAACCATGTCCTCAAGTCTCAAATGAGGTTAGGAAAGAAATGCTTGAGTTAATAAGATGTAAGAGTGAAGATTCTTTAAAAAGAACTAAAAGAAAGTTTAGTTCTTCATTAGAATAAATAGATGGAGATGAAGTTAAACAATTTGATTCCATGGATGAATTTGTTACTAAAAAAATAGGAGGATTGAAGAGAATACAAGCAACTCTAAATGGGAAGTGGAAAAAACATGAGAGGGATGAAGTTTGTCAAACTAGTGCTATTCTATTTAATGAAGTGAATAATCCTTTCTTTTCTAAAATGGTTGCATAAATAGGAGAATTTGAGAGGGGATTGAAACTACCTTCATATTATGAGGTAAGAAACACCTTTTTGAAGAGAGAAGTGGTTGAAACCTTGAATGCGATT
>JBBMJZ010393920.1:0-14208 GCA_037833815.1 Zingiber zerumbet | reverse complement strand
TGGAGTGCGCCCTCCACCTGTAGCGTATAAATAGCTCCAGCCTTCCTTGGGATCTTTCGCTGCTCCGTTCGCTTGGGTGATTGTGGCCAACCGAAATAGGGCTCACCCGAACCCAATTTCCGACCTTCTCCTCGAGTAGGTTTCCACTCCGGCTTCTCATCTCTCGAACGTCGTGTACGTTCTTCTCGTCCACCGGTGTACTCTTCCGCAGCTCTTTCGTCTCTCGGACGCACCGAGCCCGTTGGCTCCCTCCCCGTGACTTCTCGCCAACTGCATCTTCCGCTTGACTTCCTGTGTTCCTAAGCTCCTGCACACTTAAACACAGGAATCAAAACCAAACAGGACCTAACCTAACTTGGTTGATCATATCAAAACAACCACGAGGTCCAACATGCAGTGGTTCTTCCGGTGTTATCCATTTAAACACCTTGGTTCAGATTCCCACAAACGATGTCAATTTGATCCTGCACCAAGATTCTCATAGAGTGATCCACCAGTGAAATGACAAAGGTATTGGCTGTTGTTACTGCTTAGAACCACCCGGGGAAGGAGTTCGAAGGGAGGAACCACCGTCCTTTAGAGCACCTATAAAATAAGAAAAACTGAAAACAGGAGTTAGAATGGTGTCAGGATGCCCCAGCATTACCACTCCGATGCCTAAGTAAGAACTAGTCTAAGGATGGAGAGCAAAGTGAACTAATGAATAGTTGAGAGTTGTTTTTTTTTTTGGATTTCGAAAAGGAGCCTCCGTGCCTCCTGCTTGCTTTCCTTTTTATCCTACCTTCGATGGCTTCTTATCTTCCCTGTATTAATGATCATTTATTTCTCTAATTGGTTTTACATCTTCCTAGTGTGTTAATAATTATTATTAATTAGTGTGCTAATGATTATCATTAATGACCTCGACTCTTTGTCTTCAACAAATTAATAGCTAGCGCTGGTGCGCTTCTTCTTCCATATACTGATGGGTTATCTACTCAATGAGGCCGCTTTTAATTCGGGAGGAATGAAGGCATAGCCGCTTGGGAGAACCTAAGTATTATCAATCAGGAACCTAGTGAATAACCGCTTGGGAAGACCAGGACATTGCTGGTCGAGGACCCAGGGAATAACCACCTAGGAAGACCAACACATTGTCGGTCGTGGGTGGTGTCATCCAAATGAGTGTTGATTGAACCCCATCCAGTCAATCGAATTCGATCCGGTCATACCCCAGTCGGTCTATCATTAACTTGACCCTTGCCCTCCACATAAGCTGATATCTTGACCTTTGAGAAAGTACATGGAGGCTCTACCATTCCAACATATCATATACCAATTGTTAAACAGTGTTTTTTTTAAAAAAAATAAATTTAACTAAAGGTTAAGCGTATAAAATTGTCTTTAGGATTCAGGGGTTGGACTATAATGTTTAAATTAAACAAAATTTATAATGAAAAAAAAATAGTGTTCACAAGGTGTACAACATTTAGAGTATAATATTTACAGTTTATGATTTAAAAAAATATTTTTTTAAAAAAATGATGTCCCTAAATATTGAGGCGCCTTGATTTAAATGCCTCGTGTATATATACAATGGAAAACTAAACCTGTTTTAATGGTTTAGTTTGCAATTATGTGCTTGTATATGGTACAATTTGATTACGCGGCCCAATGGCCTTTCTTATAATTGGGCCGGAAGTGAAATCACATAATTAGGCCGAATATCATTGGGCATTACAGCAATATATCTACATCAAATTATTGATTTTCATCTTTAACTGCATGAATTATATGTATTATTATAAAATGTTTGAAACTAACGAACATGCCATTTTGTTTAATACACACTAATTAACCATCTACATAATTTAGTACATTGTAATTCTCAATTCTCAGTATTATTATTTAATTATGTTACATGTTGTCAATTGATTGATATTCTAAATTTTAAAATGGTAATTATGAATTGACTTTTGAATCCAATATGTTTTTCTATTATTTTTTTCTTTTCCTTTTTTTTCACACTGAACATACACTAAAAGATCTATCACAATTCGTAGCATCTAATATCTATTTATCCATGTGATAAATGTTGAATCTATGCTATTGACTAGTTATAACCAAATCTAACTTTATAATCATACAAAATCCAGTAGGATCCCAAGCATGTGAATAACACATGCAACACCTTGAACTATCAGTCCAAAAAAACACATAGGCAACAACGTATAATTAATAAAGCTTTTAGAGTGTTTATCTCTATACAAATTCAATCTATATGAACAACAGAATCTAACATGAATGATTGATACTTGTAGCATACATATCTATAGATAAAAAAAACAAATCCATCAAAATCTTAGAGAATCTAACGGAGATTTAAGTACACTGACTTAAAGATTTGATTATAGTTAGTATCTACACATATAGTCTAGTTTTAAGTTTGTTTAATCCAACGTAAGTAGCTAGCTAGCTAGCAACCATGCAAAAGTTTAACCTAATAAATATTACCATAAACACATTCATATGTTATAAACTGTAACGAAGCACTATCAAGCTTTGGGCAACTTTTAGCTTGCGATGACAAAGTTGTGTTTAGTGCTTAATTACTGGGCCCTAAGCCACCACCAAGGGCATGTTTACCTATGTGCATGGAGTTTACTGAAGGGGATTGTAATTAATTAAAGAGCCAGCTTTCAGTACTTTAGAACTTTTCCTATTCACCTTCTCTTTTCTTTGTCCTCATCTCTCTACCAGCAGCAGGTAAACAAAATCCAAGGGTACATGATCATATCTCGAGGAGATTTGGTCCTAACAAGTTAGACAAAGAGGTTGCAGAATAGGAAAACACAAGTCACATCGTGAGAGCAATGGATTGGACGTAAACCGGCAAAGGAAATGGATAGATCACCTTATGTTTTGTGTAGCTGTAACATGCATGCAAGCAAGAAAGATTTTTTTGTTTCCTAAATACTGTTGCAAGGGATAAGAGACCTTTTGTTTGTTTGTTTGTTTGTTTGTTTGCTTGCTTGTTTAATTATTATTTTTATTGTTATTTTTTGCATGATTTTTTTTTTTCTAACTTGGCGACCTAACTCAGTACAAATTCATATCAAGACACCACCTAGTTCATATGATACACAAGAGAAGTGACTCATGATCATACAGAAACTAGAAGTTAATATTTCAGATTATGTAACTACAATAAAAAAATTCAAAGTCTACAATAATATCACTGTTTTTCTAGATCACATGAAATCTACAACTTTTGAAAACGTTGCAAAAGGTTTCCATCTATTATGCATTCAATTATCAACTCCATGTAGAAAGCACATTTCCCTATGTTGATCAGTGAGGTTGCCACAATAATTAATCCAGCCAAAAAATCCATGTGAGAGGGACTCTGTGGGTGGTATTTTAACTCGCATAGCAAACTTTATAGAAGGATGAGCCAAACCAGACTAATAATTGAGTTAGGCATTGCTCAAAGGCTAAATATTAATTGCTACCAAGTACAAAATCAACTAATCCTTTGTCTTAACCATTGAGTAATTAATTGATATTTTTATAAATGCATCTTTTTAACGCATATGTTTTTTTTTAACATTGATGATTGGATGCAAGAATTGCCCACTAAAACAGTGAATTTAGATTAGAGAAATTAATAATGTTTATTGAGGTAATAGAATGAGTGCATGCATTAATTATTTATTTCAAAACTCTAGTCCACCTATCAAACAATTGATCAGAGACTAGATCATATTTGATCTCCACAAACTCCGAACAATTAAGGGTGATCCATAGTTTTCATTTTCTGAAAAAAGAAAATTTTAGTTTTTTGGTTGTTAGTGTTTGTCTATGCCTCAAGAAAGGAAGCCAAGTTGTATCTTATCTAGATACCTCCAAAAGCTAGCTAATATAGTACACATCTCAACATTTTTGAATATTTGATGGCCTTGTGAACCTTTTTGAACAAAAGAAAGAACATCCACGCACATCCACATGATCTAATGCTCTAACTTTTCAAAGGATGGGGCAAATCTAGACCAAATCTTCCTATGTCTAAGCGCAAGGTCCTATGGAATATAACTGATGGAGATTGTATGAGGGGCTATTTGGAGACCAAATGGGACCATTAGTGACATGTATATGGTTTATTCTTATTGGAAGATCCTTCGAAATGGATACATTTACGGTGCTTTTGGTTGGGATAAATATGATCAGAAACGGATATAAGATAGGGTTGTCATTGGCTCTAGCTTAGTTCAAAAAAAAAACTTACATGTATAGGTATTTTATAGCTACAACTTGGCATCAAGGAAAATTGATGCATTCTTTCTTTCTTTCTTTTCCCTTTTGTTCATTTTATTTTCGTGCTTAACCTACCTCTAGTTCCTAGATCCATCTCTGGATATGATCATCACTAAGAGTAAATATATACTATTAGTGTAAGAGTGTCGAGAAGAACTATTTGATTCTTTTTTTATTATCTCCATTCACTATTTAAAAGAAAATATCCAATAGGTTGACCAGGAAAGATAATTAAATGGGACCTATATACACCAAAGCATGCCAAGCAAGTTGTGTATGTGAACCCTGTAGGATGACCAAGTAAATATACTGGGTAAGGCTAGCTAGAAGAGTTGAACATAATTTGGTTGGAACCAAAAGAATTTACATATCTTCATAATTGTATAATATTATTCATTTTGAACCTAAGTCCTCATAGTTTTATTTTTAGGCTCTACCTAAAAGACCTCATATCAATGAAGATATATTCATCCTTTTAAATCAATAAGTTGCAAGGTATATGGACCTAGTAAATTAGGTGAGCCAAACATACTAGAGGGATAAAAAAGATCAAGAGGGACTACTAAGGGTAATTGCGAGAATGATGCAAGCAAGTCATGTATATCGAGAGAAGGATGTCTTAACATATCGAGTATTGAATCAACCATCCTATCCTACTAGATTATATATTTTTAAAATTGTTTTAGTAACACAAAGACCATTAAGTATAAAACCAAATGAATCTAATATTATATTATAAGAAGTAATATATGTAGGATTAAGTCCACAATAAATCCAATTAAGTCTACATAGATGGGCTTAATCTCCATAAGATGGGTTTACACTTGATTAACACACTTACACAGCTAATTATTATTAAAGAAATCAAATCTTAATTAAGTGATCTAATGTTTAATTGTATATGAAGGGGGGTTTGGATTAAATGGATATAGATTCAATGTATAGATTCATTAACTCGATTCACTAACATTGATGGGATACTAATGAGGAATGGATTTTATGGTGGATAGTCCTCATAGATTGGGCTGGATATATAAAGAAATGGATATGGTTTCATGTCCTATGGGTTGTCTGTTTAATCCTGTGGAAGACATTCGCTGTGCTTGCAGGATCCCCAGTGATAAGTAAGAAGTAATAGCCTTGTGATGCATTCATGTTAGCTCTTCAATAACTATTGTTTTAATTCAATATTGCTTTAGAGATTGATAATAGTTAGATCATATTGTCGATGCATCCTTTAGTTCATTATTGATGTATCATAATTCCTAGCAATTGGTATTAGAGCTAAGGATTAGCTTATTGTCAGTTTTTAAGGCATAAGGAATATTTTTCAATGATTTGGCACATATACATCAATTTTTACTTTTGATTCCATATGGATGAGCGAAGTTGATGTATATCTATTGAATGTAGCATGAATATGTTAGGATTAACCTATGAATCGAGGTTTTTACATTATCCGTGAAGAACATGATTGGCAGCGCAGTTTTAGGGTTCTTTAGACCAAAAAATCATGATTAGAAATTAGGTTTTTCTATTACCAATCAATTAGGTAATCGATTGGTGTTCACTAATTAATTACCATATGGGTTCAATCGATTAAAATGTTTAAAATCACGAACAGAGAGTTCCTAAATTGATTGGGCTTATCAATCGATGTTTACCAATCGATTAGCATGAGGGCACATCAATTAACATGAGGGGCACTCAATTGGGATTGCCATATTGTGATGACGGTTCCCAAAATGATTGCGCTAATTGATTGTTGTTTACCAATCGATTAGCATGAGGGTCGATTGATCAAGATTGTCAGATCGCGACATGGTTCTAAATCAATTGGGTTGATCAGTTAGTGTTTATCAATCGATTGAGTCAATCAATTACTTGAACTTGATTTACAAACAGAGAGTTTCAAAATTAATTGGGCAATCAATTGATGTTCATTAATCTATTACCATGAGGAGTCAATCAATTACAGAATTTAAGGACGCCTATAGAGAGTTTTTGAATCTATGGGTTGATCGATTGGTGTTCACCAATTGATTGAGCAATTGATTACAGTTCATTAAGTTGTCCATAGAGGGTTTCTAAATTGATCGGCAAATCGATTGACATTTGTCAATTGATTACACCAATGATTAGAGTGGATGAACTGCAAACAGTGACCTTCAGAATCGATCAAGAGATCGATTGTTGTATACTAATCGATTGCCAATGTTGGGTAATCAATTAGCACACGTGTGAATTGATTCCCATATATTCTTAATCTATTAAGAATGATGTCAATTGATTGATATATGATACAAATTGATTGATAACTGAATTTAGCTCATTTTTTAATAGTTTTTCTTGGAGTTTTCTTCGCTATTGCTACTTAGTCAAACCTATACTATTGCTAAAGCGAGAACTATTGGGGGGTTAGGAGTATTAGTGTTAGAGGGATGCATATCCATACTAAGGGTGATTGGCCTAAAGGAAAGTTATTCTTATGCTAGATGCATGCTTAAGAAAGCTCATGAATTAAGTTAAATTTCTAACTCACGCGCATGATGTGTCAGCCCAAAGAAAGGGACATTATGAGGTCAATTAGAAGCATTGTGAGTGTTGGTTGAAAACATAAGCTAACTAAGGAAGTTCATAAATAAAGTATTATGTGCAAAATGTGTCAGCCCAAAGGAAGGTGAGTTATATGACAAGTGAAAATAATTATAAGCTGTTTGGAGAATAATAATAGTAAGTTACAATTTAGTCCAAAGACTTAACCTAATGTTGCACTAGGTATCTTTATTAATGCCCATATAGTTGCATGTTTTGTTTGTTGTATTTTGTTATTGCACAACTATAAAGATATATGTCTTGTTTGTTAAATTAAGCTATATATTTTTTTCTTTTATTTATATAGTACCCTCAATGTCTACTAATCTGAACAACAATCTTCGTACTTACTAGCATAAACTTTGGACAATGAAAAGAGCATATTACAGTTTTATTGTACTGCATGGATCTAAACTTTACATTTAGGCATAATCGCCCTACACCTTTAACTGATAATTTTACTGCAGATCAAAAGGTGAACTTTGAAAAGTGGGAGTGATCAAATCATATGAATCTGATATCTGATCGTGAGGATGTCTATTCTGGAATCACTCAGGGGTTCAATAACTGAGAATGATGATGCTAAACCTTCATTAAGGAATTAGCGGACCGATTCACCTCAAACGAAAAGGTTGAGACTACTACACTTCTCACGAAGTTAGTGTCCATACAGTACAATGGGAAGGATAACATTAGGGAGTACATAATAGAGATGCCCAACTTGATTACAAGGCTTACGACACTAAAGCTAGACATGTCTGAATGTGTCCTTGTAAACCTTATCCTAATCTCAGTGTCTACATAGTTCACTCTTTTAAGATTAGTTATAATATTCAATAGGAGAATGAACACTAAATGAGCTCATTGCTCAGTATGTACAAGAAGAAGAGAGATTGAGAGGTGACACATCTCATAGTGCTCACTATGTATCCTCATTTCAATATTCGAACAAGAAGAAGAAGAAGGGTAATGATAAGAGTAAGGGTAAACACTTTTAGTGACTAGGGCATCAGGGTATAAGGTGCAAAAGCAACAAGATTTGAACTCAACTTATTTCTTTTGTAAAAAGAAAGATCATCTGAAGAAGGATTGCTCCAGATACATCAATTGACGTATCAAGAAAGGTAATTTTTTTTAACTTTGTTAATTTAAAAGTCAACCTAGATATTGTACCTAATGACAATTGGTGAATAGATATTGATGCAATTACTCACATAATTATAACTATATAGAGTTGCCTCAAGAGTCTAATGTCAATTGATGCTGAAAGATTCATCTATACTAGAACTACCAAGAAGGGAAAAGTAGAGGCAATATGTATCTTTAGAGTTTGTTTAGGGAATAATAGAATTTTGAATTTAAAAAAAATATATTTATAGTGACGTCTTTTAGACAGAACTTAATTTCTATTTCATGTTTGGATAAGTCTGAATACACTTGTTTATTTGGAAATGGAAAGTTTAATATTTTTTATAATTCTATCTTGTGTGGTATTGGTTCCTTGATTGACAAACTATACAGATTAGACATTAAAACTCATATAGATAACCTTGTGATGTATAGTATAGGTGTGAAGGGTGGTGTGAAAAATGAGAATTCACCCATGGCGTTTAGAACATATCTCTAAACAACTCCTAGAAGATTGATGTCACTAGAAATTCTTGATTCCCTTGATATGTCATATTTTGAAATTTGCATTGAGTGTATCAAAGGGAAAATAACAAACAAAAGTAATAAAGGTTCAAGGCGGAGTAATGGTGTCTTAGAGCTTATACATCCGGATATACATGGATTATTCACTAAGGCTTCTTGAAACATTCAAACATACTTTATAAACTTTATAGATGACTATTCTTGATACGGATACTTGTATACTGTTCATGAAAAGTTGTAATCCATAGATATGTTCAAAATCTTCAAAGCAAAGTTGAAAATCAACTTGTAAGAAGATTAAGGCTATAAAATCATATCGTGGTGGTGAATATTATGATGGATCTGAAAGATCAGGTGAACAACATCCTATGCCATTTATGGATTACCTTACGGAGTGCGAAATTATGGTGTAATACATCATGCCTAGGACTCCTTAGATGAATGGTGTAGCAAAGCGACGAAACTGGACCCTTAAGGATATAGTGAGAAGTATGATTACATTTTCTTCTCTATCGGAGTCCTTAGTGGGTTAGACACTAAAGACTGTGGTTTATCTACTCAACAGAGTTCCTAGTAAGATGGTAACAAAAACTCCATATAAGTTGTAGATAGATAGAGCTCCTAGTCTTAGGCATCTACACATTTAAGGTTATCCAACTGAGGCTAGTCCCTATAGATCTAACGAAAGAAAATTGGACTCAAGAACCGTTAACTGCCATTTTGTATGATACTTTGAAAACTCAAGAGGTTTTAAGTTTTTCAACCACTTGAGTAAATCCTTTTATGAAATGGGAAATGCCAAATTTATTAAGGATGGTGGGAGTGATAAAGTTAGTAAAATATTATTTGAGGAGAACATTGATGATTCTAATATGGTAACTATTGATGCAGCTAATAGTAAAATAATTATCATTCCACATACAATTAAAGTTGTATAATCAGAAGGGATAGTTGACTATGATATTTCCATATCCCCTCCAATTCAATTGGAAGGTATGTCATCTCAAATAGAGGAATTTCCTCCTATGATTTAGAATGACTCTCAACCACCTCAAGATCAAGTGACACTAAGGAGATCAACAATGTCTCGTAATTATGTATATCTCCAAGAGCATGAGTTTAATATTGGGTTGGAAGATAATCCCACTTCCTTTTAAGAAGTCAAATGATGCCCTCATCTAGAAAAATGGATCGAAGCCATGAAGGAAGAGATGAAGTCTATGGCGGACAATGATATTTGAGAACTTATCGAATTGCATGAAGGTGTGAAACCTATTAGTTGTAAATGGATATTTAAAACCAAATAGGATTCACATGGTAATGTTAAAAAGTATAAGGCATGTCTAGTCTCTAAGGGATTCACTTAAAAAGAGGGCATTGATTACAAGGAGACCTTTTTATCGATTTTAATGAAAGACTCTCTTAGGGTAATCATGACACTTATACTCATTATGATCTAGAGTTGCACCAAATGGACATTAAGACTGCTTTTTTTAATAAAAACATTGAGAAAATTATATGCATGGTGCAACCGGAGAACTTAGAGTTGGGAGATTCAAAACACCTACTATATAAACTAAGGAAGTACATTTATGGTTTAAAATAGGCATCTCATTAATGGTATCAAAAGTTTGATCAAGTGGTTTCTTCATACGATTTTAAAGAGAATCCAATTGATCAATGTTTGTATATCAAGTTCAGTGGGAGTAAGTTTATTATACTTATTCTATATGTGGATGATATATTATTGACAAGTAATGATAAGAGTTTGCTACTAGAAACTAAGTCATTTCTATTCGGTAAATTTGAAATGAAGGATCTTGGTGATGTATCCTTTGTCTTAAGCATACAGATTATACATGATCGTACAAGACACACACTTGGACTATCACAAAAGACCTATATAGAAAAGGTGATCATTCGAATTGTGCTCCCGGTGATACTCCTACGGTAAAGGATGATAGACTTAGCTTGCAACAATATCCACGTCATGAACTTAAGATTAAGGAAATGCAGTAATTTCCCTATGCATCGACAGTAGGGAGTTTGATATATGCTCAAGTATATATGCGTCCAGATCTTGCATACATTGTCAGGATGTTGTGCAGATATTTGATTAACCCTAGGCCAAACATTACAAAAGGTATAAAGAGGGTTATGCAATATTTGCAAAGAACGAAGGATTACATGCTCACATATAAGAGATTATGTCATTTAGAGATCATTAGATATTCATACTCTGATTTTACTATATGCTTATATAGTAGGAGATCCACCTCAGGTTATGTCTGCAGGATCAATACGTGCTAGAAGGGGGGTGAGGTGAATAGCACTGGTGGCTTTTACGTTCATTTAAAACAATCTTGGAGTAAGATGCAATGGAATAGAGACAAAAAAGAAAAGTAAGCAAAGCTAACACTTTGATTTACTTGGTTCAGAGCTTATGATGACTCCTATTTTAATGCATGCGATCATTGATCGCTTTCGTTAGACAATCACTATAGATTCGGAAAGTTACAACTTGAAGTACAATTGCTATATAAAATTAAGCTACCGACAATAAAGGATTAAGAAGATGTTCGTCGATTGTCGGAGCAGCGATTCTGCATTGTTGAGTCATTTCAGTGCAGCGCACACGTTAGAAGATTATTCTATTTTTCTTGTGAATAAAAATATCTTGAAGCTGCTGGTCGAATCCTATTTTATAGTCAAGCTAGATCTGATCTAGATCCACAGATCTCAGGATCAATCTTTGACTCGACACTGATCGGTTGACCAATCCAAGTGTTCGGTCGACCAAACTTTCTGAACCTGCCCAGCTTCCTATCCATATTTTGCCACTTCGGATAGAGCCTTCGTTTGATCGACCGATCCCATTGTTTGATCCACTGATCCCACTTTCTTCACTGGCTTATCTGGTCCGATTAACCTAGCCTGACCTGTCGACGCCTATCCACTATTTGGTCGACTTAACCCACGGTTCGGTAGACTGATCCCTTGGTCGAACTCGATCAACTTACTGGAAATCTGATATGTTTTCTTGGAGGTTCAGTCGACTAATCCAGAGGTTCGGTCTACTGATCAAGGCTGAAACTTCAACCTGTAAAATGTTAGTTTCCTGTAAAACAGAGTTTAAAAAATAGGTAAATAACATGTGAAGTAAAATCAATTTTGATAGTCTTCGGATTGTCCGAATCTAACTTTTGGATTTCCTAGAAAATCCTAGGTCGAACTAATGTCTACTGTTCCCTCAATGGGGAGCACGTCCTCACCTACTCCTCTCAGGAGAAGTTACCTTTTGTCATACCAGTCCTCTAGACAGTCTAAACTTTTATTCAGCGTCTGAGACTTTAGGTTTTCACGCTGAACGTCCGCTTCAAGATCCGTCCAGACTTTCACCTGGTCCATGACCACCAGGATTTTCACCTAAAGTCCCTGACTCTAGGATTTCTCCCAAAGTGCTCGACCCACCAAGACTTCACCCAATCCCCCGGATCAGGACTTCGTGTCTAACCGCAGTTAGGACTTTCTTTTATCTAGGGTTACCTCCCCCTAGGGGTTTTCACCTGTCTAGAATCTACTAGGATTTTTGCCTAAGAATACTTAGGACTTTCCTACAAGCTCAATCACACTTGTTAGACAACAAGTAACCTTAACTTTAGACCTTTTTCTATAATCAAAACTTAGATTTGATCGTCTGGTGCTCCCTGCACCAACAAATCTTCATAATGGTAGGAGGAGTTGTATCATGGAAAAGCGTTAAACAAATGCTTATAGGCACTTCCACTATGGAGGCAGAGTTTATAGTCTGCTATGAAGCTTCCAACTACGGGATATGAATGTAGAACCTTATCATAGGTTTACAGATCATTAGGAGCATTGACAAGCCATTGAGAATCAATTGTGATAAAAAAAACTATAGAATTTTATTCCAGGAACAATTGCAGTTCGTCAAAGCCCAAACACATTAACATAAAAATTTTTATAGTTAAAGAAAAAATTCAGAATGGTCAAATAATGATACAACATATAAGGACATATTCCATATTAGGGATCCATTAACCAAGGGTTTGTCACCCAAGGTGTTTCATCAGTATGTGCTAAATATAGAAGTTCTTTCTTTTGATGAAGTATCCATTATGTAGAAATTTGTATTTTGTCTGATGTTCTATATTCATGAACACACATTTTGACTCATTGTATATACTGTAGATTTTCTATATGTGTACATAATTTTGACTTTCTTTGACATATGAATATCAAATTTACTAATGTAATTTTACATTTTATTGTTGTAATATGATGTGGACTCCATTTGGAGTCATAAGATTGAATCATTATTTACCACTGCAGTTTAGCATAAGATTTTGATAAATATGATTTAGACTTGGTTTGGATTATAAAGAGGACTTATTGAGAATAGACACTTATAAATAACATTTAATCCCATTCTTATACTACACATCCACATTTGGTATATGTCGTTAATGATATTAATATTATGATTACTGTCGGGTCTTGTTATAATTATAGTAGTTATGACTTCTTTAGTCCAGTAGTAATTGATTTAATGGACCAGATTATTTAAAGAGGTATTTAATCTAGAAATTTTAGCATATTGAGCTCAACTAAGGGGTTGTGTGGTGTATAAAGAATATTCAAGTATAGGCAAAGTGGAAGATTGTAGAATTAAGTCCACATGGTGGACTAAATCCAATTAAGTTCACATGGGTGGGTTTAATCTCCATAAGATGAGCTTATAGTTGATTAAAACACGTACACAACTAATTATCATTAAAAAACTAAACTTCAATTAAGTGATCTAATATTTAATTACATATGAAGGGGGTTTGGATTAAATAGATATAGATTCAATGTATAGATCCATTAACCCAGTTCATTAACAATGATGGTTGTTAATGAGGGATGGACTTTATGGTGGATAATCCCCATAGCTTAGGTCAGGTATACAAAGGAAGAGATATGATTCATTAGGGTATGCTGAATCTTGCTCTCTTCCTCTTGCTTCTTCTCCCCCATTGAGAAGGATCTTGGGCTGCCAACTCAATCATGTGGAAGGCATTCGCTGTGCTTGCAGGATCTCCGGTGACAATTAAGAAGCAATAACCTTGTTATGAATTCAAGTCAGCTCTTCACTAGCTATTATTTTAGTTTCAATATTACTTTAGTGATTGGTAATAACTAGATCCGATTGTAGATGAATCATTTAGTTCATTATTGATATATCATAATTCCAAACCATATATAGAATTTTAATAAATCTTTTCATAATATATGTGATACATTAGTAAAATTCAAATTACTTAAAAATTAAATTAAAATAAAAAATTTTAATATATAAACAACTTGATTATCTGGATCTTGCTTTACAACCATGAATGATTATAACGTTAGATCATAACAAACACACTTGTTATATTAGAAGTAAACAACTTGTGCATTTGTTGCATTCTAATCAAGCACACTTAAATTCTATAACTGATCTTCTTTTGAGTCTTGACCTAGCTGTTAAATCTCATTGCCAATTATTAGAACACAAGGAAGAAAACCTATCACTACAAGAAAAATACTCATAGACATCGATTTTCCACCGGTGTCTATTACATTTTCGACCGATGTATATGAAGGCGATGTAAAAGGTCTGCC
>JBBMJZ010393869.1:0-14215 GCA_037833815.1 Zingiber zerumbet | reverse complement strand
AGTCCCTCGGTGACAATGAAATCTACCGACCTTGTTAAATAACTTACAAGTTCAAATTTAATATTAATGAGAATATTATTAAATTTGAACTAGACCCTAAACCCTAAACCCTAGACCGTAACACCCTAAGGTTTAAACTTGAATTATTGATGGCTAACAATAAATACATAATTTGTTTTTTTAGTTAATTTAGATATTTAACTCTATGAATCAATTAATTTTAGAAGTAATCATTTCAGCTCTATAAAAATTTTCTACTAATCAGTAAAATAAATTTAAGAAATATAAATAAATTCTAACAGACAGTTTATTATCACAAGTGATTCAAACACCGTAATCTTATGATATACTTTTCAAGCAAAGCCGGCTCAGTAATTTTTAGATTCTCGAAAAACAAAATTCGGGATCTTAACTTTGGCCAGTAAATTAAGTTTTAATCAATAAAAAATTGCATCAAAATTTTAACCAAATAATAAATTACGAACAAATTTTAAAAAATTAAAATTATTTATGAAATCTTTCTTTAGTAAAAGTTAAAAAGTATATATGAGCCTAATTTTAATTATTAAAAAATTTAAAAATCACATGTCCAATATAACTAGTAAAAAATTATTATCAAACCGCTAGTAAAAATTTAAAAATTATCATAAAATTTAACTTTGATCTAAACAAAAATTAAAAACTATCAATCAAATTTAATTTTAACTATTGAAAAATTAAATTATCAATCAAAATAAATTTTAACTATAATTTATTTTAATCGATAATTTTAAATATTTACAAGTTAAACTCATATTTTTAAAATAAACTAATAATGATACTTTATTTAATATATATAATTTGAAGACCCAAATTAAAAGAGTCCCTAGACATAGATTTTAGTGGTCTGTAATTTGAGTCCGTCCTGTTTATGAGAGATTTGAATCCTTATTAGGGCATCTCCAATGGGGATATTTGGAGAAAATATTTCTCCAAATATCCCCTCCTCTCAAATATCCCCCATTGTAAGGGATATTTGAGAGGTGAAATGAAATCACCTGGCATAAAGTTATGCCCGGTGATTTCATGCTATGTGGTATGCAATTGGGTTCCACAATGTGGTAATGATTATTATTTTTGATGTATTTAATTATATAGTTTGAGATATTTGAGAGTAATATATTTAGTAGGTGGGACCCATAAATATTTGGTTGAGGGGATATTTGATTGTGAGATTTACTCCCTGTTTGGAAACAACTTAAGTGAGGGAATTGAATTGAATTCTATTGGGAATTGAATTCCAACATGAATTCAATTCAATTCCTTTGTTTGGAATGGATTAATTTGGAATATATTTTAATTAAATTCTATTCTTATACATTTACCATTTTATCCTCATGATCATTTAACCTGCGAAGAAGAACATCTCAACGCCTATACCTGGACCGATCAGGTTGATCGGTCCAGGAGACCCCTGATCGGTCCTACTATTAGTCTCGAAGCAAAATTAAACGCTAACAATTAGTCTCGAAGTTAAAATGATTGAAATAGGGATCTTCCTACTATTAGTCTCGAAGCAAAAAATGCCAATGACCAGGAATCAACTAGGAAATTAAACGCTAACAATTGAGTAACAATTACCACCTAAACAGCAGCAGTAAAACTACACAGGAATGTTAAACTAAACTAACATCAAAACAACGAAATCAGTAAAACAACGAGAAAACTGCAATTACTCAATTAAGCTAAAGAACTGCACAGTTAGTCTATGTTAAACTAACATCAATTACTGCAATCCACATTAAAACAACGAGAAAACTGCTATAATCCGACCAAAAAAGGATCTGTCAAGAATCTAGGACCAGAGAATGAGCATTTAGAACGAATTAATCAGTAAAACCGCAAAGGAGATATTTTGAAAACTAAGCTAAAGAAAAGAGATCGGATACCGAAGAGATGAGGCGGCGAAGGTTGAACAGATGGAAGAATCGACACTGCGATTGTGAGCAGTCGGAGAAGTCGGCAGATGACGTCGAAGAAGAAGAGGCGGCGAAGAAGAAGAGGAAGACGCCGATAGAAAGGAGCAGTCGGCAGATAAAATAAAAAGGGTTTTTAAAAGGACATTTAAGTAATTCTAGTTCTTTAAGATAAATTCTCTATCTAAATTAGATGAATTTTGGTCTGATTTACTTAGAATTCAATTCTTGAGTGATTCCATATCAAAATTTTATACTAAATAATGGAATTGAATTCCCATTCCAGTATTCCACTAAGAATTCAATTCCTAATCTTTCCAAACAGGGTGTTAGGGGAAATGACGACTCGTAGATTTTTGCAACCGAGAAAGGGATAATTTCATTTCATTGTATTATACCTGTCATATTTAAATTGTTTTTTTCAAGTACCCCCTGTAGATTTTAAGTGTCGTCAAAATGTCCTTATAATTTCACTATTTTTCATTTTAACGCTGATCTTTCGTAGATATTGTTAGCTAACTCTGACTCAATTAAAATTTTTGATAAATATAAAGTTATTGTGTTCACAAAATATTTTAGTCACTTCTCTTGTTAGCTAACATACCTCGGCTCCCCCAAACGGTTGATAGCCTAACTTGATTTTCTCAATCATTGTCAATCGATCAAAATTTATTAGACTTCAAAAGAACTTAAAAGGATATCTCTGTCTTTAATATTTACTATAGTATTTGTCCAATCATCTAAAATCTCCAAATCAAATAAAAATACTTTTAAATATTGAAATTCATGCTAATCCTTTGAAATTTAATTATCAAATATATTATTAAATCTAACAATTTTTATGGTGATAAAAAATGATTTACTTGTCCCAACATCTCCGTTAATCTATTTCTAAACTAATATAGAATAAATAAATCATGAATAACTATTAATATTAGATAGTTAAATAACATATAAAAAAGATAGATATCTAACTACTAATACTCTCAATTCTTATGGTAATAATACTATCGTATGTTAATCAACTATCCATCCAAAAAAATAATAATATATTCTAGTGGTAGCAAAAGGTGACTGTACTCGTCCCAGTACCTCCGTTAATCCGTCTTAGGATCAACATAGAGAAAATAAATTATAGATGACTACTAATCTTTAAAATAAATAATTGATATATGAAAAAAATATTTACCTTAAATATCAAAATTTGAATCCGAACATGAAAAGTGGAACATGCTCTTTCAAGAACACTTTGCGCTTTCGACAACCCTTACCGAACATTTAAAGGGTAAAATAATATTTGACATGACTATGGAAATTTTGAAAGGCAAGCTCAAATAATTTTTCCTCAAAGATTAAAATTTTTTTATACAAAAATTAAGAAGGCATCGACAACCAAAGTCAAAGTTTCATATCTTACAAAGATTATTTAATATCTATATCAATTTATCTATAATACCTCTAAAATTAAAAATAAACTACTTATTTTGACCAACACTTTTCACTACATATTTTTTTTCTCTCATAAATTAAATAATATTTTAATATTTAAAAACTAAATTTTAATTACTAGATTTTAAAAAATAATATCCATAAAATCTAAATTTAACAAATGAATAGGATAGCTGATATTAAAAAAATTTATATAAAATATAAAATTTAACCTGTGTTTAAAAAAAACTGATATGGATACTCTGAGATAACAACATAACACGCATGGTAAATAAAAACATTTAGAGGGACTATACCGACAAATATTGAATTATGAAGCATGATCAAGATATTTGAATATGCCCAAATTTATGTTTGGCAGAAATAAAAGGAACTCCATCTGACACATTGACACAGACCAAGAAGGGAAGTACGGCAATAGAGGAGTCTTATGACATCTTGCTCGACAGAAAGGCTACTTCTTAGGACACTGGAAGGGCATCAACTCAAAAGTTCGCAATCTCAAACGCTCTGACTATGTTTTATTAAGCAGCATTTTTCTTCTCCAAGAGTATCTCAATCATATCAGCAGCATCTTGAACCGTCTGAATGGTCTGGGCATTTTCTTCCTCCACGCTGATACCGAATTCCTCCTCAAGACCCATTACGACCTCAACCTGCGTTAGAAATTTGATGTTTAGTAGCTTTCTGAAACAATTCCTCCTCTTCACAATAATTATCAACAATAGGTATGATGTTTCTGAATCATCACATGCAAAAAATTCTTATTTTGTAAGTCAAATTAGCTTCCACAAATTTTTTGTAGGTCAAGCCATGGATTTCTGGCAAGCTATATGGTTTTGCCATAATAACATCATAGAAACAAGCTATTGCACCTTTCTCAAAAACTAAAAGAGGTAAGTTTGTTATCAATGTGGTTGCTATTACAATAGAGATGGCAAAAAATTAATTGGTTTTTTGTATAGGTGTAGAATAGTTACATAAGCAGAGTTGTACAATAAGACTTTAGAATTTTGCAGATATTTTGAAGAATCATGTAGAAGTAATGTGGAAATTTTCAAATAAGAACGTGACTGTTACCGTGTCAAGAGAATCAGCCCCGAGTTGAACAAAGGTGGATTCTCCAGTAACCAGAGCATTCTCAGCGAGTGCCAACTGTTTCTTGACAATTGAGCACACCTTCTCCAGCGTCTCTGGCTTGGCCTGCTCAAAGAATCAGATTGTATTTCATACAATTTCATGCCAAGAAGGAATGACAAAGATATTGATTACAATTATATAATATATCACTTGTGCAGTATGTAGGATTCTAATTTAAATGAGATAGTTAAAACATAAACCATACGAATTGTGGAAGATGTAGGCACTCCTAGGGCAATATTTGAAAAGCAAGATCCATTAGGAAAAAGATACAACAAAAACAAGACGTGAATTCCAAAATAATCTTATGGCTACCTGTGTTCCCTATTTATACCAAAGTATTTTTAAGTCTAAATGGGAGACCAATTCCTGACACTTAGGGATATTGTCAAGGTGCTGTTAATATCAAAATCTTTCAAGTCGCAATTAATTGAACTTTTATCTTTTAAAAAAAAATTGATCTTTCTCCCATACCTTCAATTAAGTTGTTAATTGTCCTTAGTCGAATGATTCTAATGAATTTTCAAAATATCTTATGACTGGAAAATTAATTACACGTTTATAAATTTAATTTTCAAATATGATATTATTATAAGAAATAAGATCATAATCTAAACATTCAACTTGTCAAACTATAGATTTATTGGAACATATATATCATTTTAATATATTTTCTCTCAATTAATCAACTATCAAAACTATATCTAATTGCTTCCAAATATGTTCTTTTACCTTAGCTTTTCTATAATTTCACGCATCCTCATGTCAACTGCACTAATTTAACTACAACCCAACCAACACCCTGAGATATAAAGTATGACTAATCATATCTTACTCCATAAAAGCTTATCTTTAGCCTACCAGGCACACAGCCATCATAAAAGACTCCAACAATCTCTTCATTTTAAGAATTGTTAACCATTTGTTATAAGAGTAATGAATGCTCAACTCCATACTGATGACACCAATCATACAAGATTTCAACAATCACTCCTCATTTTAAACATTTTAACCTTTTACCATACAGAAAACAATTCAGTGAATGGCTCAACTCCCTAATGATGACAAGGAGTTCCATCTCATTACATGACATCAACCAGCGAAGGAAACATAGAAGTCATGTAGCACTTACCTATATGACTGGTAAGCGGAAACAACTTTAGCTTGTAAACCACAAGTTTTTCAAAGCTGTAATCTGGGTAGCTTACAAAATTTCACCAGAAATATGTTGTTTCAGACTTTCAGATATTAATTTAACAATGGGGAAAACTATAAAATGCTTAATATATGCAAGAAGATTAAAACATCACCGGCTATCAGTACTAAACGAACTATCCAATATTATTCAATCTGACATTAACAAACAAAAAAATAATCCTATTCTTCAAACTATATACCCTTTCACATAAAACAGGTTACTCCATAGAACAAAGCATGAAGTAATTGAATGATAGACTTCTCTATTCAATAAGAGGGCGCCATGCCCATGGTTGGTGTTCTAAGCAACTAAATTGGTAATGACTTGGGATGAGTGACCAAATTCACTAGCTCCAACATTATACAATGTAAATAAAAAAAACTGTAAATGACATAATTTTACTAAAGGAAAACATTAATGAATGCAGTCAGCGCATTATACAACATTTTTTGAGTGGAAGATATTGAGTGTTTGCCTACCTACTTCATTAATGTCTAGCATCTTTACAAATTCATATTTGTGTTTATCTCAAGCTGAAATTTACAACCTTCAGATTTAAAAAAAAAAATATGGAAACTGGATCTCAATGGATCAGCAAAATGACATACTGAATGAGAGAAACACCTGCACATAGAAAATGTATACACAAAGGACAAAGAGAACATACAGCACAAGAAACCCGGAAGCGCGGTGCTGAGCGGATTGAAACAAAGCTCTGCCTATGGCTTGTAAAGGAAACTGATTTGAGACCAGAGAGGCGATTAGATACCTGCAAAACAGGGAAAATACCTATATGTCATTTTGGTTTGAACTGAGAAGAATAAATATCATGAGAAGAGAAGCATGTAATCAGTTTGGAAACTACATTGATGATTATTTCAAAATTGATCAATGGCTGCAATATAATATCACCACATTATGCCACATGCTGAGTAGACAACAGGACAATAAGAGTATACTTAAAAACAATCATGTAGTAAAGTAGTCTTCCAACTACATCGCTACAGGATATTTGAAATACAAACTGCTAGACAATTTAAACAACTGGGGAATGTAGAAGCAATAGAAATTTGAGTGTGTATAAATTTTTTAAAAAAAAAAAGAAGATGATATTGGCATAACAGAGAGTAAACAGTGAAGAGATGTTCACGGTGTGATTCGTTATTCTCCATAGAGTTAAGAGCCCTCTCACTTGATAGGCCTCTCAATCAGAGATGGAAATTAGAAATGTCACATCAAATTTGATATGAAAATTACATGTATATGCACCAGTACGATCAGGGTACAGAGAAAAATAAGAGAGAAGGTTGAAAAGGAAGAGTCGAAGAGAGAGAGATGGAAGAGTAGCACATGATACAGTTAAGAATTCATCTAGTCAAACATGAGATAATCCACACTCATCTAAACAAGCGACAATTTATTAGATCTTGAATCACACGCCGATGTCCAAGCTGTCATGCTCTCCAGAACATCCTATACTATCATTTATAATGAATGCGAGCAACCTACTTTCCTAGGAAGAAAAACAAGGCTACGCCTTAAACGATATAAGAGATTTTCATCACATAAAAAATTGTTTTATTTCCTGGAATATAGATGAAGCTAGCATTTATAATGATAAAGATCGATCGAGACAACAAGTAAAAAAAATATTTGACAACTTTAAGATCCATTTCAAACCAGACATAAACCCTCATTAATAAGCAATGTGCGTTGCAAAGGAATTCCAGTTCATCCTTAATATAGTTGTTCGATTAGCTTAAACTCATAATCTAAACAGCGAACAGATACGAAATCGAGTTAAAGGATTCTGTTAATAGTTCAATACTCAAAATAAATCAACCCACCGTTTCCAATAGGAAACAATACAATAAAAGATTATAAATGAAAAAACGGTCGATGTATTCAGTGCTCCTCGACTAAACTTCTCATGCCAAAAAAATCATAAAACGAACAATCCAACCAGATCCGACCAAAATCCTAAAGAATGAATATAAGAAACAGAAATAGGTTCAGATCAAGCAAACACAAGGTAGGTAGCGACTCGTACCTGCAGCAGATGCCGCGGCGGACGAACCGAGACCGCGAAGGCCGTTCCAGCGACTGAAGCCATCGATCTGCGAGTGAAACCGAGAAAACACGAAAGGAAGCGAGAGAAAAGGGAAAGACGAGCTCTGCGTCGATCACTAAATGCGAGGGTGCAGAAGGCGGAAGTCCGTATATAGCGAGGGCTGGCCTTGGTATTATCGATATGAAATGACCAAAATGCCATTACAACATACCCGACAAACGAGGAAATGGCTTGGTATTGCTGTCATTTCATTTAGGAAAAGCGTGCCCTATATGCGGTCAGATCTACCGTTGCCCGCCCGCCACCGCACAGTGAGATTTATGGGAACTAGATCCTGACAGTCCAATTGCTCTCCTTTTTTCGAATCAACGGTTGGTTGAGACTACGCGTTGACAACTCATTGTGGAACACGATTGCCTGATGAGGCGCCTGCAGCATCGGTTTCATCGAACTCGAACCCGAACAGCTGGCGACGGAAGCTTCGGTGTTTGGTCATCCGAACCAAACCAACAACTTCCTTCAATGACTAGGATGTTTATTCTGTGAAAGATGACTTGATTCCAAAAAGAAATTATTTTATCTTAACAAAATATTCTCTTTTAATCATAATTTTCTACTGTGATAGTAACTGAAATAAGTACTATTAGAAATTCAATGATATGGTGTTAACGCTAGAATGTCTACCGAGATAACGCTAGTAATTGAAAAGAAAGTAATTTTCATGAAGCATATGATAACAATATAGTAAGATCTTACAAAAAAGAAAATATGTAGTAATTGAAAAGAAAAATAAATTACAAGCAACACGAGTCTAGGACGAACAAAAACAAATGCAAGACGGGGAAAAAAAGGTCAAAAGGATATTGTTTCTTGAATCAGTACTTTAGAGTACAAACTTTGGTGTGGTTGAAGTCTCATCACTTTTTACGTCTACTTTGTAATCAAAAAAAATATATCAATCAAAATGAAGAATGCTACAAGAAGGGTATATGCTTTGTACGAGCATTAGGCAGGGGGTGGAGGGCTTCCACTATCAGCAAGCCAGCTCCACACGTTGTACGAGGATTAGGCAGGAGGTGGAGGGCTTCCACTGCCAGCAAGCCAGCTCCACACGCCACCGGAGCTTTGCTGTTGCTGAATGCTTAGAGCTTCCTGTTCTGAGGCCGCCTTCTGCCGCCGAAGCAGCTCCACTTCCTTCTCCAATGCCTCCATCGCCTGCAATTTTTGCCGTAGTTCTGCCACGTCCACCTATCAAGAATAGAACTTCTTAGGTATCTGTTAATTGTAAACATAGATACTTGAATGTACACATGTTTCACGTCCAAACGGCAGACGATTCTCTGGTCCAGAATCCCTGGATCAGTCTCGGTCCTGGTCCATTCATTGGTTGGATGGGCTGGACCCTATCTGTTAAATAGATAAGGTCCAGTCCACCCAACCAATGAATGAATAGGGTCTCTTCTGATCCAGAAAATTCTGGACCAGAGGATCTGGCCTCACGTCAAACAGCACACGTCCAGAACAATACAAAATGGAAGTCATCTTCAGCATTAAACTCGAGAAAAACATTCGTTAAAATAAAGCATACATCAAGAAAGCTACAACAGGTTTTCAGCCTCCCATTTATTTTTTGAAAAATGAGCACACATGAAAAAAGGAATTGGAGTAGGAGATTAAGTGAGTTTGGGTACTAATGACAGTAGAAGAAAGGTTTCAAGCTTGCAATGGAGAAATTTGCTTTCATTCTACCAGGTTAAGATTGATGAAGTGCAAATAGGTGATTTGCTGCCCATGATGGTGTGGATGTTATCAATTAATACTAATGCTGTTTGTTGAGGATAATTAAGGTTTATTTAAAACAGCAACTATTTTGAAAAGCAAGGTCGAACCATCAATTCTCTATAGCTTTGTAGTTGTGCTAAGGAATTCAATAACAGTCATGCAGGTAGTTTTCAGTTGTAAACACCATGAAGTTAATTCTGCTGAGAGAAATAGCAATGATAGTATCTTAGAAGATAATACAAAGTTTAACTAGAAGAGGAAGGATTACTTTGGCAAGAATCGCAATGTTTTTTGTGGGATGTCGGTGAAGCTGCAGAACAACACTTAATTAAGTGGGCCTTTATTGGACAATACATATAATTATCAAGTGCAATAGCCACGCAGAAATTATTTTCGGGGAGACACTGGAAAATAGGATGGCCTAAAATATTGTTGCTTGCTGTGTGCGGGTACGGAGAGATACTGATTTATCTGGTTTAATGGGAATTTTGAGAAAAACAATTTTTGGCTAGAATCGAACTGCTTAACTAGGGGTGAAAAAAATACAGAAAATTTTATTATACCGTACATATCATACCGATATTTACCGTTCATACCAAAGATTTTATTGATATACTAAAAATTTTGGTACAATATTATACCGTACCTAAAATTTCGATATCTGTATTGGTATGAAATTATTATTTTTCGGTATTTCGGTATATACCGAAATACCTAATATATTCTCTTATAAATTATTTACTATTCTAATTGGATCTAAAAGTTGTATTGGTAGTCCAAGCCAACTCCATTCTCCCCTTGAGGAATTGATATAAGATAAAAATTATTTATTATTCTACTTAGGCTTAAAAGTACCTCCTTTCAAACTCTGTTCTCCACCGTCGCCCACTCTAATCAACAAACCAAGTCATTCCCCCTCCTCCACCTCGAGCTCGTCAGCATGCCCTCCAAGGCCGACTCCACTCCTTGATCTCCTTCTCCTTTCCGCAAAAACTCTAAACAGGACATAGTCCTCTTTAAACCCTAACCCAAGACTATTTTCCCATCGCTCTTCATTCCTATTTCTCTTTACGAAGTCTTTGCCCTAACCCATAGGCACTCCTCAATTCACTTGAAGTATTTGATGAAGCATTCATCGTTTCTACCAAGTCTATTTTCAAATTTTGGCAAGAAAGCGAAAGGTTTGATTTCTCTTATCCAACTTTAATTTTCCAACTTTTTCCTCTCTTTTTTGGATTTAGTATTGCATTTAATGGTTATGTTTCGGACACAAATTCTTTGTTTACATGTGCAGTGAATCATATGAATTATTATCTTTTCCAAGATGGAGTCTAATAGCCAAGTTCATCCCAAACATCAAACGCAACATAATCTGAAATACAAAAGTCTATGGGTCAAAAAAAGATTAAGAAAATCTTCCAAATCAAAGCCTCATATAGCTCCTAAACAATTAAGGCATATATTTTGGGAGCATTGTGAAAAGGGAAAAAAGAACAAGGAATAGAGATATGCAAATAGTGAGAAGTTGAGATCCCAACAGTTTATGGAAGTACTAGTGGGTTAAAAAACCACTCAGTAAAGAGGTGTAAGTAAGTCCGCTAA
This sequence comes from Zingiber zerumbet, assembly GCA_037833815.1. NCBI lineage: Eukaryota > Viridiplantae > Streptophyta > Magnoliopsida > Zingiberales > Zingiberaceae > Zingiber > Zingiber zerumbet. Next base: position 3,018 of record JBBMJZ010393869.1, on the reverse strand, counting down.
GCAAGTGAGAATGTTTAAAGTCAACCTACATTGATGAATGAGACTATAGGACAAGTGCCCTAGTTCCTCATACTTATAATCAAAAAAGGTGTGAATTGAAATTGACAAGGTATGCGATTGTCGATGAAGTGTCTTTTAGGATTGTCGAAAGGAAGGGGTTTGTAGAGTTATTGTATGAATTACAACCGAGATTCAGAATTCCTGATAAAAGAAAGTTGCAAATATGGTTTATGATCTATTCTTAGTTGAGAAAGCTAAAATACAAAGTGTGATTGGCGACTAAAGGGTAAGTATCACATCTGATACTTGGACAACCATTCAAAACATAAATTGTAACGACCCGACCCCTTGGACGCCCCAAGGCGGCCCCTCGGCCGTGCCGTTACTCACAAAGTCTTCCCACCCCTGGCCAGTGGATTTTTGCCTTCCCCAGGATTCGAACTCCAGACCTCCAGGATAAGTACTAGAGTTTATGAATCTTGGTAGCCAAGTGAGCGGCGCTACATTGGTGCATGCTCGGCCTTTACTCGGTTGACAATATACTATAAGTTATATAAGGCTAAGTGCCTTTGAGCTCGATTGGGCTTTGCTCGGCCGAGCGTATATAAGCACATTGGTGCTCGTCCGGCCTTCACTCGGTTGGTAATATACTAAAAGCCTTGTATGGCTAAAATGCCTTTATACTCGACCAGGCTTTACCCGCCCGAGCACATGTAAGCACATTAATGCTCGCTCGACCTTCACTTGGTCGGTAATATACTAAAAGTTTTGTAAGGCTAAATGCCTTTATACTTGACCGAGCTTTACCCGGCCAAGCACATATAAGCACATTAATGTTCGCTCAGCCTTCACTTGACCGGTAATATATTGAAAGTTGTATAAGGCTAAATGTCTTTACGGTCGGTCAGATTTTGTCTGCCCGAGCGCCTGTAAGCACATTGGTTCTCGCTCAGCCTTCATTTGACCAGTAATATATTGAAAACTGTATACGGCTAAGCGCCTTTGAGCTCGGTCGAGCTTTGCTCGGTCGAGCGTATATAAGCACATTAGTACTCGCTCGACTTTCACTCGGCCGGTAATATACTAAAAGCTTTGTAAGGCTAAGTACCTTTATGTTCGGTCAAATTTTGTCCGACCGAGCATATATGAGCACATTGGTGCTCGCTCGGCCTTAACTCGGCTAGGAATGTACTAAAAGTTTTGTAAGGCTAAGTGCCTTTTTCTCAGTCGGGCTTTGTCCGACCGAGCATATATGAGCACATTGGTTCTCCCTCGACCTTAACTCGACCGGGAATGTACTAAAAGTTGTATAAGACTAAGTGTCTTTATGCTCAGTCAAGTTTTGTTCGACCAAGCATTTACATAAAGCCTTTATTTGGTCATCCCATATCCTATCATTTATCCATTCACCCATGACTTCTACATCATCTGTCAGGCCGGCCTATCATAACACGTATCAACGTGGAATATAAAAATAAATAAATTCATGTTTACGAGTGATATGTGCTGTGCTTTATAGGAGATTCTATATTATGGTGGTTTGGGGTTAATCATCTCCTTCGCCATTTATTTTATGATTTTTTTATTACTGTTTCCTTCAATTTCCCTCGCTTTTGCTCTCACCTCGGGCCTTTATCTTGGCGGCGGTTATCACCATGGGTAATAAGTCCCTTTGACATTTGTTTTATGATTTTTTATTTCCATTTCATCATATATCATATTAGTACCTCCGTCATAATTTGGTTTATGATTTCCGCATTATCCATGTCGTTTTTTAGTGCTTTTTTACGAGATTTGTTTCATGAGTTACTAGAATGTCTGTGCCATCTTTCTTTTTGTAATTATTTCAAGAGGTCATTCAACTTAACGTCTTTAATATAACATCCTCAACATAGTTTTTGGAACTTCTGTTGCAATTTTTAGTCTGGAAGTTGATTATGGACGATTGATCCTAGCGAGAAAAAATATTTGCGTATAACCCAGATTCTATGATTAGTCTTTTTTATATTATACATACTAATCCATCATTGCAAGTCACGCTATAATTAAACGTTTCTTAGTATATGTAGATTTGCTTAGGAAAGGTAAAGAAGTATAGTACTGTCTCTATATGGCTGGTGAACCCAGATTCAACATTAGAAGATTTTGATGAATAGCTTTCTAAAGATTATATGATTTTTTAGGATACATGTTTTTTTCAACTTTTTGTTATCCTTAACTTGCCCCTTTTGATTTCTGGGTTTACTATCACGATATATACATCTGGTAGGGTTTGTTTCTCAATCTTTGTATTTGTTTACTTATTTGGTGAGGTTACTGCCGCCTAGGGGCGTTTAGTTATGGGTTATTGCTGATAATTTTGGTTGGTTATTAACGAAAACCTTATTTAGTTTAGGTAATAATCGATTCATGGTAATGAAACATACTCGCCGCGTAAGTAATTAGGTGATATAATCTAGAATCAAGAAACCTCATAAGCCTAAGGTTTTTCACGATTCCGATATTAGTATTTTTTTTTTTCTAGTGAGCGAAGTTAGGTGAAAGTCCTAGTGAGTGAAGTTAGGCATATTGAAAGTCCTAGTGAGTGAAGCTAGGCAGATTGAAAGTCCTAGTGAGTGAAGCTAGACATATAGAAAGTCCTAGTAAGTAAAGTTAGGTAGATGGAAAAACCTTGTGAGTGAAGTCAAGCACGTGAAAATCCAGGTGGGTCAAGGTTGACCGGACACCTAGTGTTGGGTAGTCCAAGTAGGTCAAAGGGTTGACCAGATACTTGGCACAAGGAAATCCAGATGGGTCAAAGTGACCGGATACCTGGTGAAAGGAAGTCCAATTGGGTTATAGATGACCAGACACTTGGCACGAGACGGTAAGTCTAAGTGGGTTAAGGTTGACCGGACACTTGGCACGAGGAGAAAAGTCCAAGTGGGTCAAAGGATTGACTAGACACTTGGTGAAGAAGTCCCAGCAGGTTAAGGTTGACCGGGTGCTAGGCATGAGGAGTTCCAATAGGTCATGGTT